>QNGE01005764.1:4449-36138 GCA_008508345.1 Paragonimus westermani
ACAGTCGGATGGTCGAAGTCAACTTGGTGTTGGTTGAGGATCGCGTGTGCAGCAATGGCTGAATCGTGTTCTAATTTCCGGAGTTGCTCAGCGTCGGTAGGGGGCTTCTTACTACACCTTACATGTTCTTTAGTGCGTATTTCAAGTTGCCGGGCAGTCTGTCCAATATACGAGGCTTGACAATCTTTACATTTAATTCGATAAACGCAATTTGACTGCTCCAGAACTGTTCGTTTGTCTTTCAAGTGGACTAACTTATTCCTTAACGTGTTTGTGGTTTTAAATGCCACTCTGATATTGTACTGGTTGAGGACCCGTCTAAGATCTTCCGATGTATTCCTTCTGTACGGAATAACAATAGTCGATAGCCAGTTCCTGTGCTCGTTGATCTTGTTGTGATGTGCCTCCTGAGTTGGCCGTAGAATCCTGTCACAGTAACCGTTAGCTTTAAGTGTCGACTTCACAATCTTGTATTCTTTCGAGAGCTCGTCCTCGGAACTGGTTAACAACAAGGCCCTCCGAAATAAACTGGATGCGACTGCTTTCTTAGTGCATATGGGGTGTTCTGAGCTAGGGCAACGGTACCGAATGGAATGGGTGTCCTTTCTGTGCACGCCTGTGTCCAGTTTACCGTCAGCTCTCCTGCGTATTCTGCAGCCTAGGAAACTCACCTCATGGTCCATTGATTTGCGCTCAATTGTAAATTTGTTATGTTGATGAAAGGAGTTTATGTGCCCAATGAATTTATCAATAGTTTCTTTACGTATCACCACCAACGTATCATCGACATACCTCCACCAAATTCTAGGCGGATCAGGAAAGCTGGACAGCAACCTTTTCTCTAGATCTTGCATGAACAATTTAGCAGCCGTGGGAGAGATCGGTGAGCCCATCGCTACTACGTCTGTTTGCTGATAGAGGACCACCATTGAACGTAAAGAAGGTAGACCGTGAGCAATGCTCCATAGATTCCACAACCTCACTGACTGATAAACCTGTTCGTACAGCTGAACTGGCATCTGCCTCAAGACGCTGGCGAATCACCTTCAGACTTTCCCCCACTGGAATCTTGGTGAACAACGAAACAATATCAAAGCTGACCAAACAATCATCCGGGCTTAAACTAACCAGTTTAGCTGAAAGAACAGGTTTATCATTGCTCAACTGAATTCACTGTTTGGAAATTTTCAGCCTGTTGCTAGGTTCACCAACTACCGAGAATTGTCTCGTTCAGTTCAATGATCACCTCATCGATTCAGGACGTCTCGGTTATTTTTATGTCACGGCACAGTTCGAAATCGGTGATCACAGACGAATAGCACAACAGGTATAACACTCTATCTCAAAATAATTTGGAAAAATGGGGACAAATGCAATTGTCTGCCTGAATGCTGCTCGCTGTTCGCCTCACTCATGTCATCAAAATGATGGCACCAGTTGGTACTGCTTTGTCGTCCGATGCCGCATGAGACCGAAGCGTTATGTTGGATCGAGAACAACTCCACCAGTATCACTGAGACCATTACTAGTGGAGGGAAGTTGATCTGCGACAAACTATCGTAGCTCACTTTACTGCATTGATTCGAAGAAACGTTGAAGAGATTTTATTTTCCCACCAAGTAGTTCGCAATGGTATCCAATGGGCTGACTATTGTTATATTCGTTTCAAACCGTGAGCCACTTATGAACTTGCCAGATGAACCATTTCATAAAACTACCCACCCAAATCTAGTCTGAACCATCAAACTGATCAAAAGATGGTACTTGCATCCCTAGTGCACGTTACCGTTACTGGGAGCCCAGTCTTCAGCATTGAGTCACCTTGTTCTGACATAGCTCAACAGTCTGTGAATATCACTGTTATCGGTTAAATACAGTATGATGATCACATTTGTTCATACAAGGTCTATTCGTATTCGCAATGAGATGGTAGCTATTTATCATTCACAAAAAGTGGATGGACAAACCTGTGAGACGACCCGTGTGTCCACTCCAGTTAATCGTGTTTGCTGAGGTTGTTGCCATTCATTTGTTCGTGTAATTTTGTGGGTTATCACCAATAAGCTGCCGCTCGGAGGAAAGCTTGAGTTGGATGTTTTCGGTTACCGGAAGAAATCGGAAATAGGGGTTGATCAATTGTCGGTTCCTACACATCTTCCTGATTCTGTTGTGTTCTCAATGGCGTTCGGAACCACTTTGTGGATTGCTCACATAGTGCACAATTTAGGTGTTTTTTAAGTTTCGACGTACTCAACAGTGGTAAGCATAAGCGAGGAGATAGATATCGACCAGCTGATTATTTTATTTATGAACCATCGGTTGGATTGAAAAACGAAATTGCATATAAACAAACGGAATCTGTGTTGGTGGCTGCGTTGGTCGTGATCGGGTAACAACAAACGTGTCACATCATTACAGGTGCTTATTAGTTATAAACACATCCCGTTTGCCAACATCGCTGATGATTGTTTAGGTGTAGATTCTTTAGGGCTATCAACAGGGCGCTGATTCATGGTCAAAACTCATCCTGAGCTGGACGTTTACGTTGACCTGAAGTGAGAAGAATGAGGTGCTGTTCAACGAACAAACCCAAACCGTTTCCTGACCGCGCTGTTCTCAACTATGACTACAGCTCCAAGTAAGGCTCGAAGGTTTGTTAATGAACCAACCGATTTATATCCGACTTTGTAAACGTGAGTGACGATGCTCTCGTGTCGCCCCACAGATCTAGGTGATCTCGGTGGCAATTATCCTTCGGTCACATATATCGATTCATTTGAAAATGACTACGTATATGTACGTGGAATCGTAAACAATAACGTAGCATTTTAAACCACCGCGTGATCGCGTATTACATTATACATTGAAAGAATAGCATCATACTTCAAATCAATCGAGATACTGCGGGCCAGAGTTTCACTCTATGTCTATCGAGAATGATCAACTCGATTTTCATGAATGTTGTGCCGTCTGATGATTGTACGGATGTACTACCGATTATTGGTGTTCTTTTAAAGTACGGTGTTTTGGTTAACACTAACACAATCGTGACAATTGTAAAACGACATAGATGTACTACTAGCCATTGTAACACAGTTTGTGTTGCATCCGTGAAACGTGATCAAATCGCTCCATATTTGATGACGGACACTAATGTCACTCATGGAGGCGTATATCACGTAGACATACACGATAAAATACGTGGACCATTCTCAAACCCGTGCAAAACAAAGAAGGAGCTTAGTTAGTTGTTCTGTAACTGAACGGGGGAATCCCAGATAGAACACGACCGGTAATCCCCGTGAAAACCGAAGTCACCGAATCAAGCGTCACTCTCCGAATGATCAACATCTGTGGAACGGGGTGGCGTGTTAGCAATACTATCGTTGTTCGACATAGTATGATTTGGACAATTTGTTGAAGTGTGTCCACTCTTATTAGTCACGCGGAAGGTTTCTCAGAGAGGATGACAGTTAGGTCAAAATCACATGTATGTGAGACCACCGTGGTCAAAACCATAGCATAGAAACCACATCGGAACACTCACCAGATTTTTCATTCAAAGAACTACTGACCATATAGCTTTGAGTAGTGCAAAGTGTATGCAAAACAGATCAAGTCGTTGACCAAAATCCAATGCCAATCAGTTTCACTACAAGTTGCAATCAAACTAGGTGCACTTTTTACGGATAATTTAAAATATTCGGTTTAATGTAATCATTTCAAATTCACGTAGCCAGCTGATTGTTAGAATATTTAACAGAATGTTGAAAGCATCAATATATGCAGCTTGCTTCATGCAAGTTGCAGACCAGGTAGAAGAAAACAGTCAAATTGCCGCGAGAGCAATTATATTGCCATGTCAATAAACGTCACAATTGAAAAAAAACCAGCAATCTGAAATCGATCACAATGCTTTGTTTCTTCCAGAACTCACTGCGGCTCGATTTATTACCTTAACCAAATTAACACACAAGTATGAGGAGAGATCTTAAAAACATCAGTCATCGTGAACAAACAACATTCTAATAGTACTTGCGGGAGACAATTCCCAAACGGTTGTTATCTGTCATCATTATGAACCTTACGTCCCGACATCAACAACAATGTTGTTCATAGTTGACTGTAAGCAAAAACGAGTGATCACCTTGGTCACGTCTTCATACCGCAACGGTCACGTGAACCATTTGTTGCGCGTAACCGTGCGTTAGTGGTAAATGGAGACCTCTCAAGGTTTTAGCAGCCAAGTTTACATGAGTGTCCGAAACACTTCAAATTATGCCGACATGTTTGGTGTGTAACTGTTTCTCACAATGATTACCTCACACCCAAATTATGTCTTGCTTGTCTGCCAAGATTGCTATCTAACAGAACTGAAATCTTCAGACTGACCAAAATCAACAGAAACAGATTATTCGCTCACATACATTTCGAATCAGAATACCGCATAAGGGATAATTCATCGTGTTTGTTCATGTTCACAACAATTCGATTCATGTGTAATCAGAATGTGTGAAACATTTCCATAGAGGAAATCACATGATTCGCGAAATCTCATTGTCACATTGAGGTTCAGCACATCGACTTGTTGGTCGAATCACGCCAATCGCACACTATGTGTGTTCCACTTAACTAGTAGGTTAGAACGGTCTGACTGTGAACGCCAATCCGTTTTGCTCATCTACAATCTGGAAGACACACATGCAATTAATAGTCCCGTTTAGTAGGTATTGTGAATGTATGAAAACAAATGTCGAGGCTTGGTTGAATAAACAACTGTGATTGTGACAGCACATACAAAAACTTACCTTCGCACATTCCAAATGCTGACAAATCGTTGGTCGTTCGTTAGACGTTTTGCAAAGGTTCCATCATAACATACGAGTTTGTAAAACGTGCGGCAGAACGATTTTCATAACCGGTGTGTCGACGGTTGAGAACACGTGATGTCTGACGTCGTCCTGGTGGCATTGCTGAACATGAACTCGCATACCTGGCCGAAAACTATTGCCCTGAAATGTGTACTCCAACCCAATTCTTTTGATGGAAGACCATACGATGAGAAAATCAAAGTTGCTTGGTGAGAACATATCTGAAGTTCAATCAATCCTTGATGAGGTAGGTGCAATTGAATGTCTTCGCAAAAATTTCAAGGTCTCTCGCTCTTCCGTGAAGCCGTAATATGACAAATGTCAAAGCTTAGCGCACGCACGATTCATAGATGCTCAACTTTGATTGGTGACTGGAATGCAGGAACCCTCAGACGCTATACGCTCAAGCTAATATGGACTTCACAATACAAAGGTATCCCAGTATTTTATCAGTGAATCACATGCTCACCAATCGTGCTACTTAAATGTACCGAGAACGTAAGATCGACGTATGTGTAATATATATGAGAAAGTGAATAACGTGACAGGATACCAATATTCCACACGCGTAAAACACGGTTAAATCGAGTGTGACCACGCTGTCTGGACTCATCACACTTTGCACCACCGGTTACCATTATGAACACGTACAGTCCACCGCTACTTGAACAAAAGCGACCTGCGTCCTTAAATCCAAGGCGGCTTTGTGACCAAATCAAATGCTTGAACCGATTGAAATCCAACGTTGTTGGAACCATTTTTATTCATTATCTATTTTATGATCAGCTTACTAGTTCGGAGCAGCTGTTCTGTGTTCAGTTGTAACTTACTTTGCGCTGCTGCTGGTGGAGCAAAAACAAACAGTCGAGTGGAAAGGAATTCACGGTGCGATACAGGAATTGAACAGGGCTCAACATAAACTCATAAGCTATTTTCATTAGTGAACCAGCGCTGCTTATTCGCCTCAGTCGTTATTCAATAGACGTGTATAAGTCAATATTGGCGAGCAAACAACTCGTTTATTGGTTGAGGTATCAGAAACATGTTGTGGCGAGCAAGTTCGTTTTCGATTATTCATCATCGAACCATATATAGAACGGCTATATGAAACAATGTTGTTTGACTGAGACGAACCGAACAAGCGAATCACAGTCTAGATTCAAACGGAGACAGCGCTTTAATTCAAGTGGGTCACTTTTCTGACGCAGTTGGAAATACGGTATTCCAATCGGGCATGGTGTAGGTGGTATGTCATCGCAATGGTAAGGTATGTGAAAAAAATGCTTCTGTATGCAGAAGAGTGAATAATCGGATTGAATTGCGAGCGTATTAACCTCGGTCAAAACTCCGCGGGTGAATGGTTTCAACTAACCGCAACTTACACGGCGAATCGGACAAAGATGGAAGGAGAGTTGATTGTGTGGTGCGAGTCAACGGGGTGCACTTCAAATGCGCCAGTGATTGTTTTAATTGCCCCACTGTTGATCCAAGTCGGATAATGCACACAGATGTGTTCAAATAAGCGTCTGGTCGTGCGCCCTGATTAACTAATTCCACGGGAACAAAACTCGAGTCAGCATCGGAAGAAGCCATTCACTGGTGACACGCTTTCTGAACCAATCACTTGAAGACTGAACACTGTAGCCAACATACTCTTCTATACCGAAAATTGCACAACCTCCAGCTTTGTGTTTAGAGTTAAAGAGTGAAACTCCTCCTTCTCTGGCTTCTCTCTGTATATACCCATTTACTTGTTCCTGTGGAACCAGCTACGCGGGTCACGTGACCGGAGGCTGATCTGAATTTGTCCGTGCGCATCATCTAGACGGGGTCAACAGTGTAGCCATTGATGCACCTACCAGCACAACTGTGGTTGAGCCTGTCGAGTGGAGTCATACTGACATCCCCTCTCCAATAACATTATTAAATTGACTCGAAGCTCGTTCGCTAGAAACACGTCTCATGTGTTGGTTAAATCCTGGTCACTTTTTCCAGTATTCATCAGCAAACATGAAACAAACTGTACAGGCTGAGGCTCGCGAAACTCCTCCCAACACATTCTATGCTTTGATCACAACTACATACGCGCCAACAGCGTGAATAGTTGAACATGTTAAAGTCCACTGGCAGTAGATTGTTGAGTGAACTGGGGAGTATTCTGAGGAACGCCAGATATTTTAATGAATGCTTTACCGAATGCCTTTCGTCTGGTAAGAAGATGTGCGGTATGTGAGTGTCATCACTCAGTTCGTCGTACTACTGATGTTCCGACTAACCGATCTCCAGAGGAGTGTGAAAGCAATATGACATTTGTTACATTTTTGTTACACGTGACACTACCACACTATTCACTCATTAACATACTTCAGCATCTCCATAGATTGTGGATATGGATGGACGGAATCTTAAACTCAAAATGTGCTAACCAGATTGATGATTGAGACTCACCTTGTTTCATTGCCATGCCCAGTATTTGGAGAGAAGACGACATTGCTTTCTGTACTTTCGTAGAATTGTAAGCACACAACAGAAATAACTAGGCCAGTACGTGATGTATTCAGTATTACAAATATAGTGTTTTCGCTAACACAGCCCTCAGTTAACATATCATCGACACGACAAAGAGGTTATTGTTTGAATAGTCATGTATGGGCAAATTTACAGACTTAACACACGTAACGATTACTGCCAATACTGCCGGTGCAACCAGATGGAAGCTGTTCGGCATAAATTGCCTTGAGTAATAGTGCGGGATTAACGTTGAGGGGGTTGAAATGTGTTCCGTTAAACCCCGCCCCAAATATTCGATATCAGCTTCCGCTTCGTCTTACGAAGATCAGTGGGGACACAACACAAGATAGCAGAAGAGTAGATTTTTACCAATACAACATTCCGTCAGAAGTGTTCACACTAATCTGGATAGGAGAATCAAGTTCCTCACATACTGTATACGTAACGCGAGATAATTAGCCGTAATGATTGACGTTCGAGGTTGTGCTCATTTAGACAGGTTAGCTCCATGATAGATGTAGTGAATCTCTTGCCGATTGTACTCAGTGTCAGTGGCCAAATTGCCTTATTCAGGTTGAACTGATGAGAGACATTGCATCACATCACTTTCATTAGGCACAAGTGGCTTTCCGTTAGTATGTTTGCAACACAACAAGTGTCCTAGATACATTCAAAAAACCTAACCATTGCACCAAATTGAATGCCGGCCTCGTAAGAAACTGTTAGACTCTGTTAAAACACAAACACACAGTAAGCAGAACTGCATATTTTACCACAATCTGTTTGCACTCGGGAAGAAATTGTGAAGATATATGGCCACATTTCAAACTTTTTGTGCTCAACTTCTTTCAACTAAATTACCACCAGAAGGCTTATAAGTTACTTTGAATGTGAGAGTCTGTTTGCGAGTATAAAACTTGAACACCTCATGCATCACTTGGCCACTATTTCTCATTTGTGAACCAAAGTAACCAACAAGTCTGATCTGAAGCTAGCAAAACCCGAGGGAAGATGTATCGTGTTTTAAATCATGTTACAAACAGCCGAAACAATTCCTGTATATTGATGATCACGATTAGTGGGCTAGCCTCGTTCAGTGAATACAAGGAGTAATTGAAGGAGCACAATAATTGTGAAGCCCGACATTCTGAATTGTGGTTGTTCTCTTTTCCTCATTAAAACTGAAAAACACTATACACATTTATATTGTTCAGCTTAGCCTTAAAATTGGAAGAATTCATGAAAATATGTATGAACACAACAAAGAGATTGTTTTTTTCCGATCGCGACATCTAAGTGGTGCAGATCTTATCCAGTAAACCACTGTTGTTTCTACTTTCATGTAAACATACTGGGTAGAGATGTTATCATGGACATACCAACATTTTACGCATTATAAATGTAAACTGAAATAAACAACCACGAGGTTGGACATGCTTAAGACGTACTCATTAACAATATACGTGTCTGTCAAGGGACGTTACGGCTGGCCTTGACCCTTACATAAGTCTAGAGCTGTTCCTATGTTAAACGCATCTATGATTAAATGTTTTAGCGCTGTTTCACCATACATACATTTATGCTGTACACAGTTTTGGCTACATCACCGGCTGATTGGCTTTAATACCACCGCTGTGTAGACCATAACACTGGGATTGAACTAAACGAACTTCCGGGTATTGTCACTGGTTTCAAACCTCTCCGTTTAGCACCATAGGCTTAGAAGCGCATAATAGACTCGTACAATTTGGAAAATCAGACTATTAACTGACAACCACGGTACACCGTGGACAACCTGAAATCTTATGAGATCTTGTAGTACACTGAGCGACACTAATTAACAGAAAATACTTCTGATTGGAACTGTCATTTACAAGGAAACCTAAGTCGTAGTTAAATACCGAACTTCCACCAACTCCCTATTTCACTTCTGTGAGCTTACCAGAAGCATGTTAAGTCACGTTTTAAAATCACCTTCAATCTGACCGAGCACGTGTACAACCTCGCCGTAATAATTGTTCTGTTTGTAATGGGGTGGGACACTTTGCCCGCCAGTGCCCTAACAGACGTCTTCATTCTTGTTTTTCGGTAGTAACGGGTTATCATGGGGGCATCCCACGAGTAAATGTTTTGATTGAGGGGGGAACAAAAGAGGGCGATAGTAGATACAGGAGCGGGTGCATCGGTTACAGAAAAAGTCCCAGGATTACCTGTTTAGCCTGGTAATTGGCATGTAGTTACGGTCGGAGGGACGGCGTTAAACGTACTGGGGACTTAGAATGTTGATATCCAGATAGGTAGTGTCAGGCTACGCCACGCAATGTTAGTGATTGACAGTGCGAAAGAGACGATAATAGGCGCCGATCTGTTACGTCGGTTGAAAGCAAGCGTAGACCTGGAGAGAAACGAGTTGCGTGTTGATGGCGATGTCGTGAGGTTGCATCGTGAAGAGACCAAGGATCAACACCGATTGGACGGCGTCTCGATGAAGTCTCTGCCAGAGTGTTTGATCCCGGCCATCAAACAGTGCGTTAGTGAGTTTGCTCACTTGTTTACTAACGCGGATGACCAGTACGGACTCTGTACATGGATGGAACACACGATAGACTTACAGCCCGGTGAGGAGTGCAGACCAGTGTACCCGAGAATTCCATTCAAGTTGATTCCAGAGGTGGAAGAGCAGTTAAGGGAAATGCTGGAGAGATGGATCATTCAAAGGACAAGCAGCCCATTTTCTTCACCGGTCGTGTTGACTAGGAAGGCGAATGGAACCTGTCGATTTTGTGTCGACTTCAAAGAGCTAAACCGAATGACGATCAAAGACGCGCTCTCGATGCCTCCGATGGAAGATATCTTTGCGCACCTGCACGAGGCTAGTGTATTACCCCTCAATTATTTGCCTTCCAGTTAATGGCAACTACCAATGGCACGAAAGTACAGAGAGAACACTGCGTTCTGCGTAAACGGACAACAGTACGAGTTCCTTAGGATGTCGTTTGGTTTCGGCAATGCCCCAGCGACCTTCAGATGTCTCCTACTTCGCATCCTGCAGGGTCAGGAAGGAGTAACTGTATATGGTGACGACTTCGTTGTGTTCTCCAAGACAGTGTCAGAACACGTGGACAGGTTGCGAGCAGTGTTGCAACGAATTGATGCAGCCGGCCTAAATCTGAGTAGTAGAAAGTGCCAAATAGGCCGCAGCTCAATCGATTGCTTGGGACTCACTGGACCGGCTACACCTGGAGAACAGCCAACTCGTCGTCAATGTGGAGGTGCAGAGGGGACTTCGACCTCGAAGATTGCCATTTATTCCAGCAGACCAAAGGGAACGTGTGATTCGGGCGAGAAAGCGTGTACGACCTACTGCGGCGGAGGGTAGTTTGGCCCACGATGCAGAAAAATGTGACTGATTTCGTCCGAGCCTGCCCCAGTTGCCAACTGAACCGAGAGACAATGACGACAACACCATCCATGCAATCAATCGTAACAGAGGAAGCCGCCCACATCCGGGGTATAGACATCTTCGGTCCGCTTCCAACAAGTTCAAATGGAAATCGCTACATAGTTGTCATGATTGATCATTTCACACGTTGGGTGGAAGCCATTCCAAAATCAGATCAAACGAACTGAACGGTGGCACACGTCTTCATGAACAACGTCCTGGCTCGCTTTAGAGTACCGCATAGAGTTATCACGGACCATGGTCAGTGTTTTGAAGGCCAGCAGTTTCAGGAGATGCTGAGGAATTGGGGAATTCAGCGCTTGAGAACATCGCCTTACCATCCACAAACGAACGGATTGACGGAGCGGTTCAATCGTACAATGTAGGAATGGCTCAATAGTAAACGCGATAACTGGGAAGAAGGACTAACGGATGTTCTTTTCGGGTATCGCACGACGAAGCATGCAACAGCTGAGAGTTCCCCATTTGAGCTGATATACGGGAGGGAGCCAAGGATTCTCTCGGATGTCTGCGTGTCCAGAGACGGAGAGGGGGCAGTTATTGCCGCAAGAACGACAACACCTGGAACACAGTGCTCCTGAACGGACAGCAGAAAGACAACGCCGGAATCAGCAAATATATGACGTGAGGTACAACACACATTAATGGGGCCTATTCGGGATCGGACACCAGGTGAAACTAAGAGATTACATCCGACCAGAAACATCAGGACCCGGAGCAGGGAAGTTCGGAAGGCGATGGAATGGACCATTTACCATCACGAACCGCAAAAATACGAGTTTGCAAATGAACCAAGGTCCTCGTGGGCAGTGGACCAATGGTGTACACTTGGTACCCTGGCACAATCACGGCAAGTTCCTCAAAATTTGCTGCCGCGGCAATTCGACCGTTTTATTCTACCTGGTCTGCAATTTGCATGAAGCAAGCTGCATATATTGATGCTTTCAACATTCTGCTGAATATTCTAACAATCAGCTGGCTACGTGAATTTGAAATGATTACATTAAACGTACTAGCAAGAAAAGAAAATGAATTAGCGAATAGCCTATTCCTGCAGCCTAAACTTTCCCATTTCCTGTCTGAGGGGGACACAGGCATATGTCTGAAAGCGCAGCGAAACTCAAACCATATGCGTTAAGACTACTGGTTTCGGCCTTTTTCAAGCTATTCATTAAGATATATTTGCCAGTTGCGCACCAGTGTCTTAAACAGAGGCTATCCCATGGATATGCTTGAACAACTGAGCAGGCGTTCTGCCACACCGGCATTTGCTTTCCTGAGAAACCCGAAGTGAATCATGTTTCGTATGATCCATCCACCTTCCTTCCAGTCACTGGGCCATGTTTCCATAACTGCAATCACAGATTGATCGTGACCTATTTATTTCGCCTATACTGTTGTCCGGTTGACGTCCATTGATCCAAATGACAACTGCTGGCAACGGGATGTCGCATCGTCCTCGAGGATTTCACTGGGAGAGAAAACTTTTTCTTGGTCATTAATTTTCGCAACTACGAAGCAGATTAGGATCAGTTAACGCACTGAAATGTCGGCTATTAGGAACAAAATTATGGAGACTGTGTGTTTGACTTTAGTCACATAGAAAATACGTAGGTTCAACGTCTCAACGAATTCGACAATATTTGAGTGATGAGTATCAGGACTTTGTATTCAGAACTAATACGCTCACTGAGGATGACCAAATGCGAGCATGTCTTTCTTCAAGCTAGTATACAGGACCTGATTAACCTAATCAAGTAAATGTTTAGCATAAACAATTTAGGTACTTTAGGCACCTCTTTGCTTCTGGGAGCAAAGGTTTTCTTGACCGTCACGGGAGTAGCAAACTGCTATTTGAATTCTGATATGTTGAGGAGTGAGTAAAAATGTGGATAAAATGCAACTCTTTATATCCTCATGCAAACCGGTTTTTTGTTGTCTATTATGCTAAGCATATTGGACTTTTCACAGATAATGCCAGAGTTCCCACGGAGTGACACCTGCTATCATCAGACAGAGGACTCGAGTAGTCTGAGCAGCGTTTGATCGCGTGTAGATCAACTCTGTGTGCACTAGGTTCAAGAGCAACCTCAATTATCAGGCTGTTGGCGTAGAGATGACTGCCGTAACTATATTACGGAAGGTAGTGGGCGTAAACTGGGCGTACTAGGGACCATTGCACTGGAGATCTCTCGAATAAATTACCGCTGGAGGCAGCCGTTCCGAATTAGTTTGAACTATAGGTGGCAACAATCCGGCGAAAGACCTTTCCTTGGATGCCAGAAGCTTTGAGATCAAGACTGAAATGACGAAGCAGAACATTATGTGGCACTTTGAAAAGATCAATGAAGATCTCATTTGAGATGTGATCACTGCCTTATGCTCTTGTCAAGTTATGGATGACTGAAGTCGTAGTTTACGCGTGTGGCCGCCTCTGAAGAAGGACACGCAGAGTAGGGGAAAAGTTCGTTCTCCACGAAGAGTTCGGAGATGGTAAGTTTTATCAAACGCACTGCTTTCTCAAATTGGATGTTAGCAACGCTAATTAGCTCATGGCTAGCACGTGGCTGCTGACTGTCTATTCTAAATGCATCCATCACAAGAGGTTTTCTTCGAAACCTGGGCAATTTGTAGTCTGGCATATCTGGTTTAATATATTACGTTGAAACTTCGTCAACCTGGGTTCTGCCTGTTTGTCAAACTTAGGGTTAGTTTCATCTGATACCATTACGTCAGGTAAAATACTCGCGTCTTAAAACACTGACCATTCAGCCCAGAGAATAGAGATGTGAGGAGTCGTTGCTAAGTTTCTCGCAGAAGTGGCGTAAAATTTTGATTAGACACTTGTATGCTATTCTTTAGTATCCCTGTATAACGCCAGCATTTGCATACACCGAACTTAGGTCCTCGCCGCACTTTCCGATGAGTCTTCATCGTGGTAGGCACCTAAATGTCAATCATTGACGTTGATTTCCCAGCGCAGTATGACTTACTAAGCGATGCACTGCATCATTGGCTAATCGTTTGTAAGACGAAGTTGTCTGCTGTCAAGACTTCGGTCAACGCGCTTCTGATCAGTCCCGTGTACCTCCCAGTCGTTACAAACACTTACGTCAAACTTATCGAGAAGCTTCTCATCGTGATTAATCAACCAACTTCACCACAGCCAATAACTGATGCAACACCGCACCACATTGTCACAGGTGGTCTGACGGTGTTTGCCAAAGCCTGTCGCTTAGCACCGGATAAACTAAAAATAGTGTACACAGAGTTCCAGCACATGCCTGACCTTGGTATCACCTGTTGGATATTCGGCCCCGAGGCCCTACATGTTGCTCAAAGAGTCGATTGACTGGCGTCCTTGTGGAGACTATCAAGCGCTCAGCAAAACCAAGTCACTTGATAGGTACCTTATTTCACATGTTCAGGACATTACGGCTGGTCTCAGACACACCCGCCTGTTCTCGAAACTAAATCTAATTCGTGCTTACCATTATTTCTCAGTTGCCGCCAATGATGTCGCTAAGACTTATTTATTCGGCTTGTTCGTATTTCTACATACGCCGTCTGGTCAGTAATATAGTGTCTACATTCGGGAACAAAGGACAAGTCTCAACCCCAGGAAGACAATGGGCTGGAATCAACTATTAGAATAGTGTATACGCGTACGAGGGCTGTGTCACCAGAACGAATTACAATGTACTGCTGTCAAATGTGTGTGAATGCACAACAGCCGTGCAAATTAATGTACGCACTCGTGGTCCCTTGTTTTGAGATGACGTGTACCGGATCCCATGCAATGAACCACTTCGCAGGCCAATCTTGTTTTGTAGCTACAACATAACTTCTCAAACTGTGTATACAACAGGGTTTAACTTATGTGCTTATGGAACACCCGAAAATTTAGTCTAATTAAGAGGGGCACTTCAGCACTGCATCTTTGTTTAGGGTTCTGATGAACACCCACAACGCAAAGTCTCAAGCCTGTCGAAGCGTTGTTGATCAGCCTTCGGCAGTCGGTTCCACGCATTCAGCTGTCTTTGGCACTTCAATGCCAGGTTTTTCCGAATATCAGTCCCTCAAATGTATCACCTCTACCTGATGAAACAACATTCATTCCATTACCGTCCACAAAGTGACACCTTCAACTTCGAGGAATGGTTAACTCTCATTGTCGCTTCAATTAAAACTGTGCCAGAGTATTAACCCCTCGACGGGTGCACTCGATAAGTCTAACAAAGCCATCGCGTTGGCCGCAGCCGCAGTACGAGCGTTTGAGAGTGCTGAAGTAGTTTTAACTAATGCTGTAGACCTTATATTACCTTCATTCGGACCCGAAAACTCCTCTTTTTCTTACGACTGGTGCATCCAATCCAGCAACTGACGGTGCCTCCCAAGGGGGATTGGACATTTTGACTTCATCTAATTTTCGATAGATGTGGAATACATTATAAGCAATACCAACGTCGCGGCCCATGCACTGTCTCTTCCAGAAGTGCATGTAATCCACTTATCACTTTTCCCGAATGTAACAGGACCGACTAGGTTACATCAAAAGGATGATTCCCTGAAATGCCTGGACTCACCGCCAAAATTGGTTTCTATGAAAATGACGTGTACATTTTGCGCAACGTATCCATAGGACAACCATGTCCCTTTGCTCTGTAATCCTCCAGACGTCAAGTGTCTGAACATTTTCATTCACCATCTCATTCACGTAAACCCGTCACCGTCAATTTCATTGCCATACGTTTCGAATTGTCATCAGTCAATGAAGTCTGGCGCCTACAGACTCAACAGAGCATATCCCACCAGCGAAGCAAGATCATCAGACACACCATCGTCAGTTCTGGCAAGTTTCTGCCCCCTGATGCATGCTTAGTCATATGCACACACGTACATTGTGGGCTGCGCAGCCCCACCCAACGATTTCACACATATTGTACCTACGGTCGATAGGTTTACCTGTCGGCCAATTGCTGTCCTCACTGAAGACTCTGCTACCAAAACAGTGGCCAAGACATTTATCAGAAATTGGGTCGCGAATTTCGGTGTCTATTCGACTATAACGACGAATCGCGGTAACCAGTTCTAACACGTTCTGATCCCCGAATTCACGCAGATACTGAGGTGTGCTCATATACGCACAGCACTGTATCACCCTTGCTCAAATGTATTAGTGGAACGCCTCCGGCGGCAGCTAAAAGCGTCAATGTCAGCCCATAAAGACGGCACGAAACGGGGTGAACTGCCTTCCTCGGTTCGGCTTGGGATTCGTTGTATTACTAAGCAAGACTTCGGTAGCACAGCACCAGAACTGGCCTTTGGAACTACTCCTCGCCTGCCCGTTAAATTCGTGTACCTTGCAGCTAAAGTAATTATGTCCGTTGATTATGTCGAGCGACTTCGGGTCTCATGGCCTACGTTCGTTTTACGCCAACACCTAAATGTCAATGTTGGGAATAAAAACCGTCGGAATCGAAAACCTGCCCACTTGTTCTCGTGCTGAAGGATGCGTCTCAGAAATCAGTCCAGCCAGTTTATGATGGTCAGTGCTTCACATAAATGACAAGTATTTCATGATCAACAAGTATGGTAGGTTTGATTTCATCCATGTTGATCTTCTCAATCCCGAGTTTGCTGACCAGAGAGATCCCACACAGCAGAACCCGACAACCCCAAGGAAAACCCAGCGTCTGACAGTTTGAAAGAAACCGTCGCTGACTTTACTCCAATGCTTTCCATCAGTAAACGTACAGACAGGACGGTATAGTTCTCCAAACGCTTGGCTGACTATGGAACGTAATTCCAGTTTACCGTGTGTTTGTTTTTGTTATCAATAGCAAACGCTCCGATGGGGAGTTCTCCGGTGTGCGACGTAGGGATTTATTCGGTACTAATTGTACTACAATTTTCAAACATCAAGTGTCCTCGTATATTTAGGCAAAGTTACGGAAAGCAATGTGTTATGAATTAAGACACTGTAGATAAGCTAAAAACTCTCCCTGGAATATGCATTATGTTAGGAAGTTTTGAAAGGAGAACGAATGATAGCTTTATATGTGATGAGCAAAACGAGTGGAGATTTTATGCGGTCACCTGCAACTTGTTCGCGGCGGAGGGAGCTGAAAAAGCTACACATATTCAGATATTGCAAGGAAATGCGCGACTTCCAGAGAAGGCCCTTAAGTAGGTTTTTAGAGTTGAATGGAACAAATGGATGCGAACTTCCGGAGGGACAGTTAGGTCGTGAAGTATCACATACGTGAGTGTTGAAAACACGGCGGGAAATGAATCAGGGGTGTCATTGGGATTAACAACTAAATATGTGTCCTAAATTTTGGACCCTCTGAGGATGTCACCATTGGGTCGCTGAGTGAATTCTTTCTCCATATCAGGTTCGATACACAGGAAGGGACAAGTGCACGTTTTCGCGAACCTTATGGTGCTTCACAGTGATCCTAGCTAATGTTGAATTTCACCGTTGCATGTGTGATTACAAGCGTGTAGCATATGATGAGGAGTCTATCTCGCCAGCGATTTAGAAACTCATGAACAATTCACCCAGCATTTTTAAGTTGCCACCACAGACAAGGTGACCCACCGTGCAGCCGCTGTTCTCCTCAACTGTGTTTCCGGTTTTAACATATCTTAATCGACTTAAGCCTGACGTTGTGGCAAGGGTGGTAACTTCTACTGCACAACGAAAGCGCTCCATCAATCCGTTGGAAGTATTCACAGTTAATTAAATATCACGAAGCAATTTGCATGTGAAATGAGAACCGTGACCAACAGTGATAGAGACGCACACACTGAATGAGAGTGCTCAAAGTTCCCACAAACGTCTGTGCATTGTCCCCATTGTCCCTGAGATGTTGCTTACAGGCAGTGGCTGCTGCAAACGTTTGAAACGATCAGTACAAGTCAACAAACGGGTAAAGCCAGTAAAGAATTGAAGTGAGCCCATTAAGTAGAAATGTGGATGTTTGAGGCGGCCGTCTGGTAAACTGAAAGTTCCAGGTAGAGTTATAGCAGGTAGTGTGCCTTGCTTTGTTGGCATGACAATCGATGTTTAGCTCATTCTCATATATCTATGCGCATGTTTTGCCAGATGAAACGGTCCGCATTGAGTTTTACGGCGAAATTAACGCTAGGAGTAGAGGATACAATGCAGCTGGTTGATTACACTTCGCCAGCAATAATAAGGGGTAAAGAGTCGGAGTTTACTGGCCAAGGTTTCACACTGGACCTTTCAACCGCAGTGGAAAAGTAGCAGAGAGACAAGGATGGGTGAGGACATAACTGACTAGATTCCGCGTCGTTTTGTCGGCCGCCACAATGTCCCCAAGATCGATAAGTGATGTAGTTAACTAACTGACATGTACACAAGATAAGACATCTGCGGCTGGATTGCTTTGAACATCCATAAGGCGGACGTTCATCGTATATTGGAGGAGAAAACACAAGCGATAAGTTTTTCTCGGCAAATACCTCTCGACAGAAATATCTAAAACGTACGTAAGCGATTTTTAGCTAGTTCGTCTAGCGAACTAACATTCATCCAGCACAATCCAAAATTGTGTGGCGCTGAGACAGAAGGTCAGCAGTTCCTTGTCAAAGGTACTATCCCCTGTTTCTGCAGGCTGTAGCTTCCGAGAGAAAAATAACAATGTTCGGTTCTGATTGTCAGTGATTTGCTGCAAAACCGTACCGATAACACATTGAATTGTCGCGGTCTAAAATTAGTTCAACACATTCGTCAGTGTCGGAATAGCCGTAGAAAGTAGCATTCGTTAGGGTCTGCTTGACAGACGTGGCAGCAATAATTCTAGAGTGAGGACTGACGTTTTAAGGTTACTTTGCAGCAGATCTGTCAATGGCCCCAGCACATCAGAACAATTGGGGATAAGACCAACTTAACAACAAACCATTCCCCGAAATCAACAGAGGCTTTTGCTAGATAGAGATGATGGAAATTTCGAAATTACGTGAACCGGTTCCTCTTTTCGATTCGGCATCTCACAGAATCAGCCTGAGGAGCACCAAAACGCTGTTAAATCGCCCTTGGTGATTTAGAGTAATTCACTCAGTAAGACATACCCAACAATTCCAATAACTCTGAATAGCGAAATCAGAAGACCGGTTTTGCAAGATGGTAATAACATCTCGTATGTTCTAGTCCGTTGCAACACATAAAAACAGTGAAGGGAAAAAATATTTGAGCAATTTAAATTCATACATCACGTCAATGTATGCATTAATCTGTCCTCGATGAAAACCATGGCAGATGGAGGTTCAAGGTCAACAGCTTTTGCACTTACAAGACCGGCTTGCTACGCGTGACTAGCAGTGCTTCGAGTGATTTGAGAATGACGGGCTTGTGATGACGCATCAACGCACGGAAAGCGTTTGTCTCCAGCAGGTGAACTGGTAAATACAGTACGAAGTGGACAGCTCTGGCGTCCGCGTTTACATTGGCGGAAGTCATCGATCTCCGCGCCTTAGAATGAAGGAACACGTAACAAGTATATCGAGGACTTGATGTGTGGCGTGATCCGACGCGACCCTACTAAACAACGCAAGCCGGCTTCTTCGATCGCCAGACACCTGCTAGAGACTGGTCATGTGGTCGACCCGACAAATGTTTTCCGTGTAATGTATGAACTTAAATCGCTCAACTATTTTTTTACCTTCACTGTTGTTGTGTGTAGCAACTGACGAGAACATACGAGATGTTATTACCATCTTGCAAAACCGGTCTTCTGGTTTCGCTATTCGAACTCGTCACTGGGGAACGATGTTCAATAATTCCATGAACAAAGCAGATAGAACATGAAAACTGGTAGATGCAAGCATTTCGTATTGACTCATCAGTACCAAACTTACAATAATATGGGCGGGCTTTTTAAAACAATCGATTCGAAGGCTGGATAATCAATAATCGAGTTAAGATAAGACATTAAGTCCTAGGAAGGGTCAGGTTCACGAACAGTTGTTTCTGAACACAGAGAGCTGGTTTGAGTCGATTAATTGTAACTGCTTCAGCAACACGTGAGAATCTCGGGTTGGAATGGCGCAACAGGATTTTGGATGCACAAGATGGATCGATAGCATGACTGGTGGTCAAGACGTGTCTAGCGACTGAGGAAACTGGCCGTTTACGCGTTTCAGCAACATTACCATTCTCCGGCAACACGGACCTCTGTATCCATTTAGGTCAATGTTCCTTCATTTTGGAGCTCAAGCATCTCTCGGTTCTGCCTATGTAACTTTCTCTGCAGTTACATACAAATTGGTAGACACAATGTGAAGTGGCGCCGACAGGCTGATCGCGTTAGACTGAAGGCACTGGTAGCTTCTGAGTCCGAGCGATAACACGGAGTTCAGCTGCATTAAACGTTTGTTTATTTGAATTTCTTAATCGCTGTGCTGTTTGCTGCATGACATAATCACCTCTAAAAGGTAGCTGTATGTAGATTTTTTTCTCTCCAGTGACCACCTTTCTGGATGGTGATTTTTGTCCACTGTGCCTATCTAGTTCCTCCGCGAGGCTTTCGGGCGTACAGATTCGCCTTGCTCGAGCACTGGTAAATACTTTTTCCACACGACCAAGGCGAATCTGTCCGCCCGAAAGCCTCGCGGAAGTAGTGGATCTGGTTACGTCTGTCCTACAATCAAGTAGTTAGCTCAGAAGTTTCATAGATAGGCACAGTGGACAAAAATTACCATCCGAAGAGCTGATCACTGAAGAGAAAAAGAAAATCTACCTAGAGCTACCGAACAGCACAGCGATTAAGAAATTCAAATAAACAAACGTTTAATGCAGCTGAACTCTGTGTTATCGCTCGGACTCAGAAGCTACCAGTGCCTTCAGTCTAACGCGATCAGCCTGTCGGCGCCACTTCACATTGTGTCTACCAATTTGTATGTAACTGCAGAGAAAGTTACATAGGCAGAACCGAGAGATGCTTGAGCTCCAAAATGAAGGAACATTGACCTAAATGGATACAGAGGTCCGTGTTGCCGGAGAATGGTAATGTTGCTGAAACGCGTAAACGGCCAGTTTCCTCAGTCGCTAGACACGTCTTGACCACCAGTCATGCTATCGATCCATCTTGTGCATCCAAAATCCTGTTGCGCCATTCCAACCCGAGATTCTCACGTGTTGCTGAAGCAGTTACAATTAATCGACTCAAACCAGCTCTCTGTGTTCAGAAACAACTGTTCGTGAACCTGACCCTTCCTAGGACTTAATGTCTTATCTTAACTCGATTATTGATTATCCAGCCTTCGAATCGATTGTTTTAAAAAGCCCGCCCATATTATTGTAAGTTTGGTACTGATGAGTCAATACGAAATGCTTGCATCTACCAGTTTTCATGTTCTGTCTGCCTTGTTCAAATTCCAATAGCGTTTATTCACTGGACCGAGCCCAGAAAACGTCCGAAAAGACTATCAAAAGGAACGGATTTCAAACAGTACTGTTTGATATCATCACACTAATAGTGCTTTATTACCTGAAGTGTGAATTAACCGGATACACAAAATATTCAGCAGAAAGGCGTTTAAAAAGGAGTAACCGAACACCGTAACATGCAGGACAGCCGACTTTATTTTGAATGCCCGTGACTTCGCGGACCAACCTTCGGGCAACGTGGACGCACCAGGGGACGGCGTTCTCCCGAAGTAAGGGTTCGAACAACAGTCCTGGAAATAGGAACAATACAAAAAGCATGAGCCAAAGGCCCAGTAAGTCATGCACACGACTTAAACAAACGAAAGCTAAAACGGTACCGACAACACAGCAGCACGCCCCGTTACACAACTCAAATTCAATCCGTGCGCGCTCGCTGGTTTCGGTTGCGCGTTACAACACCAGTCAGCAAATATCCGCCACTTAACAGGAACCAAGCTCATTAGAACAATCGGGTGCAGACAAAGTTGGGAGTACAAATCGATATCAGGAAGGTAAGTCGTAGTAGGTGGGTACATATATTTATATAAAACAAGAAGAAAGTACTTATGGTGCAAAATTCCTCATGGTCGTTTACTGCCCATAGCAAAGGCCATTTTGGATCGGCTGTTCACAAACGACCCAAACACGCTTCGAAGAGTTCATCACTCCATATACAACCAACCGGAGACGACAAATACACTTACCGATTTCTGGCAGATCTAACATATACAGTGAGACAAACGGCGACCTACTGTGTGAGACGTGTTCCTGGGCACTGCAGATGGCAGCCAGTGTGTTGTCGATTAAAACAAACACAAACTCTAGTCCTCATATAACATGATCCAGGAATCGCTGGAATATCTTGACAGCATTTCTGAGACCGACAAATTGTTGATCTAACGATTTTTTCGGGGTCGATGAAGTTTGACAGTATGCAGAGGCTAAACCTGTCTTAAGAAGGTTCAGTAGAAAAGTGATGAAAGTGCGAGGCGGGATTTCGGTCCTACAACATTGCGTTATTCGGCACTCGGTAGTCTCCACAGGGTTCCAGTTCTTGTGCAGTTTGGTCGGTGAGAAAAGTGTTTAAAGTTGGTTAGCACGAACTTTTGAGGAGCATGTGTTGCCCAAACGCTTTGTGAACTCCAATTTCACATTTCACTTTCTTCTACTAACAATTTTACGGTAGTATGCCCTCATCTCCGAAATTTACATGACTCGTTCGTTTATAGTATTCGCTCTTACTCCTGACTCTTTGATACGGTGAAATTTATTTCACTTCCATAAACATCACATCGTACGTGAACAATTGAACTGTATTCGGCTTTCACACTAATACTTGAATTCCTACCATATTCTACCATATTTGTTTATATCAGTAACTGTAAACCACAGCATGTTATATTACTGGAGTTAATCGGACACTGTCATGTTCCTCCTGCACTGTTGTATGCGCTTGTAAACATGGCAGTAAGTTGCTGTATATTTGAATTGTTTATTACTGGATTTGCAGAACCACGTTAGATATCGGTATGTAAATATTTGCGTATAATCTTCTGCCCTCTGCCCATACATATATATATATCCAGCCCAGACCATGCGTAGGCTACTAGGACGCATATTTCGATTCTCCCGCTGGTTCAACACGCGTCATTGTGGAGAATTCTGCTCCGTCGTCCTTTGACTTTCAGGAATTCAATCCGCGTTGATGCACAAAGCTTGGCGCTTCCTCCAGTGTAATCTAGTGATTGACATCGCACTTTGGCGCTGTCAATCTCAGTGCTAGCTGGGAGCTTCTCGGAAAACGTTTTAACAGTCAACTACATAGGTTGGCTTCTCCTAAAACCGTTCGAAACCCAACAGAATTGACTTTAGTGACTTTACTCTGAAATCACAGGGCACAGGTACATTCTACGAATCTCCAGTGGTTGGGATCAACCATAACTTGCCACCGGGTTAAACGATCAACATCGATGATAAGGTGCCGGATATCAATGATTTTAATGACCAATGGGAAACCGCGGGATAATTCGAAGTCAACTGTCAAGAGATGTTGACTGAAAGTCAAGTTCTGAAATTGGTGGTCGATTACACATATTTGTGACGACATTCGATTTTCTCTCGGGGTATACTGTCAGCCACCGCAATGAAGTCCATAAGAAGACGGATCCCGTTTGAGTTGTCTTAGAAATAAACAGACAGTCGTCAGACTGGTCATTGGTAGTTCTCACTACCGCTGGCTGGCCAGGCAGGGTTGCTTTGGAAAACTGGCTGATCTGCGCACGCAACAGAGTGTATTCGCAGTTGCTGTCGACAGAATGGCAGGGGTGGCAACTAAATTCAAAAGTTTGCGATTTAGATGTTGGAAATCGCGATGGAAAAAGGGATTCATAGCACGCAGAGTTGCAACCTTTCATGGAGTGCCCAGTAAGGCTCATGTTGCTGGAGCTTTCAGCGATTTCACCGATTTGTACACGGGATCGAGGCTGAGGGCCCAAATTACCTGGATCCCGTTAGTTTGTCCGCTCCGATATCCTACGGTTTTTGTCGACTTCGAAGACATTCACTAAAAACGGGGTGTCGCACCTCTGTCGGAGACTACAGGAAGTACCAAGAACAGAGTAAAATAACAATCCAACACAACAGAGCGAATTGCCAACCCAACAGTTTGTTGAGTCGGTGATAATCCAATAATCCTTCGAAAAAGTCATAGGGGAGCAGCTAACAACTTGTAGTTGTATGTGGTTTCAGGGACTGATAACCCTATAAGAGAGGGACCGTGGCCTGAGGAAGGCCCAGAGTCGGAGCATATAGAGATTCTTGGCATGAACCCTCCGACTGCTGTCACCCACTAGAGTGAAGGATTGCTGCGCGAGTCCTGTGCTAGATGGATAGTGTATAAGAATTAAGTCACCGCAGAGTCTTCGAAACAGAATTAGATAGAGATCAAGAATTTCGAGGTGAGACTCCTAGGAGGGAAGCTGTCAGCCAGTGACCATTTTATTGGCTGATCGCTAGACACGTTTGTACGGGTCAAACGGATTGAAGCCGATTGGGAACTAATAACACAACGAGTAAACGAGAAGCATACTGCCGACACTCGGAGTCGACGTAAGAGCGGGAGAACAACAAGAAGGCACGTTGATACAGTGGACCGAAAAGCGAACATGCAGCGGAGTTGTACGTTCGTGTGGGTGCGCGACTTGCCAGCAACCATACTCGTTCAAACAAACATTCAAAAACATACAAAAGTTGGGAACAAAAACAGTGCGAACGGCAACCGTGGCTTGAACACACTTAACAATAAATAAATATGGTCGTAACAAATTCAGTGACAAATATGTCCTTTAGGTCGGTGTAAAGGACTCAGTTAGAATAATAAAACAGTGGTCTTGTATAGACTGTGTGAGGCATTTGGAAGGCATGCCTGTCGATGTGGGGAAAGGCGCCTTCTACCATTCCAACAGTCACGAATTCCCTTTTGGCAGCCAGACGGCCAGATCCCTAGGACAAAGGTCAGCGGCTTCGGCAAAGTCAAAGAGGATAGCATCCGAGATATGACCCTTGTCTTTGGCCTCTGTTAGGCTATCCATGAAGATTAACATATTGGTTTTGCATGACCGATCAGGAGGAAAGCCATGCTGAGTCGAAGGAAAAAGGTTATTTGAGAAGAAATGCTAAACGATGGTGCGTTTTAACAGTCACTCCATTATCTTGCATGGGATGCTGGTAAGGTTGGTCGACCGATACGCCGCAGGAGAGTGGCGATCGCCCGCCTCAAATATGGGTGTGACTGTGGCTTCCTTCCATGTCGCCGGAAATGTACCAGTCCGATGTGTCTCTTTAAACGGATTATAGATGGGCACCGCCAAGCCGTGTGCCACTTCCTTGAAGGTTCGGGAATGGATCGTGTCTGATCCCATAGCAATATAAAGATTAAACTCAAGTAAAAGGTACTGAACATCAAGCACGGAGAATTCAACTGTCGTGAATGGGTACTGGGAGTTTATCCTGCGAAGAATTGGATGCCAGTTTGGCGGATCCAAATTGCAGACTACTGACAAGTATTTTCTAAACGCCTCGGTAACCAGTTAGGAGTTGGAGGAGGTTTCCTTATCGGTGAGCCGCATAAAAAGCGCTGAGAGCTCAGTTTACCTCTGTCGATGCACGTGCTTGAAAAAGATATCTTATTTTCCAACTTGTTCTGGGGTCTGCTAATGTGAACGGAATCATCGCGCTAAACGGGACAATAGTACCATCGATGGATTTGCTTCGAAGGGATTCCGAGTTAATGGAGGTGATCGTCGAGATGGATAAATCCGAAAATAAACCGAATTTGACAGTAGATATATTCAGCCTCCAACTATTATAGAGTAAAGGAAGAGCAAACACCTCCAGATCTCTGGGAGAACATGCAATTTCCGGTTTGTCTGTTTCAAACGCCAAGTGTAACATTTACATTCATGGAAAGCAGTTTCCATAACGCCGTAGAAGCATCTTTGTTGATGAAATGCAGTGATTGATTTTCTAATTCACACTAGTGAATTTAAGACGAACGCCGTCTTACTTTCACTTATGTCACCAGTCGAGCTGTCTTGCCAAGGAATGAAGATTCTGGAGTGCTCTTGTGTAGGTTCATTCACTCACGCTCCAGATATGCGTTGCTATACAGTATTATCTATTTTGGGTTGGCCTATATTACAACCCCTGTTTCCACCTCGAAGTAAACAGGATTTGTCACCTTTCATCCCCGCTGCTAGATCACCTCCCAGAGGCATTACATCACTACGAAGGGCAGTTTCGTCAGTCATTGCATCACACCAATCATGCACCACAAGGGCTGCGTGTATACGTCCTTATCAAGCGCTTTCTATTGAAAGTGCCCGGTTCAAACTTGGTAGGCGTTGTTGCAGGTAAGGGGTGAACTCACCACTGTCTTCGCCAATTACCTCACTCAGAGCTCAAGGTGCCAAAATTCATTCAATTTGCCCAGTTCCGTGTCAAGCGGCAGACTTCTGGTCTGAAAATAACCCATCAAAAGTGGAGAGCGGTACCACCCCCGCAAAGTACAGCAAATACCGAAGACCAAATAAGATCATTAATCACTCTAAATTGTTAAAAGTCTAACAATGTTTCAAAGGTTTGTAAACATTTGACTGACGGCATCAGAAGGAAGGATCTCCCAGTTTCGAGTGACTTTGTAAAGAGACGTTCGAATTCTGCATATTTGCTGCCGAAAAGTCTAGCGCGCTCGCAGCATGAATATGAGTTTCAGCGATTTCAGCGATTGATACACGGGTTCGAGGCAACGGCCCAAGGTTCCCGAATCCAGTCGGTTTTCATTGCTCAGTGTCAGCGGGCTTCTGTTGATCTGAAAGGCGATCATTGAAAACAGGGTGTAGCACCGCTCTTGGGGGTTACAGAAAGTACCAAAAACATAGTAAAATAATAATTTACCAAACAGGATAAATTATTAATTTAACGATTTAATAAGTAGGTGAGAATCTAATAACACTTTGAGACGGTCTTCGGGAGAGCAGCTAACGATCTGTAGTGGTAGGTCGTTCCAGTAGTTGATAAATCTGTAGAAGGAGAACTGTCGTTTCAGGAATTTCCGAGGTCGAAGCTATTTGAGCTATCTGTCGTGACCTCTTCGACTGCTATCACTTACCAGGGTGAAGAATTGTTGCGCAAGTCCTGTGCTAAAGAGAAAGTGTGTAAGAATTAAGTCACCGCGAAGTCTTCGAAACTCAAGTGGATGAAGATCACGAATTTCAAGGCGAGACTCCAAGGAAAGATGACGTAAGCCAGTGACCACTTTGGCGGCTTCACGCTGGACATGTTCAATGGCGATTATGTCCTTCTTCAAACCGGCGTGTACGACTTGATTGGCATAGTCGAGCAGTAAACTTACGTAGACTGTGTAAAGCGTATGAAACGAGATCGGGATTATGTGGGGGAAGGTTCTTTTTATCATCCCGAGAGACATGATACACATTTGGCGGTCAACTGGTGGTGACAAGAGAAGGACAAACCAGACGATGGCCAGATCCCGAGGTCTTTTTTGACGTCTACTTTCGCGATGTTTATTACACTTTGTGCACCGTGTATCACGAATAGGTCCCCGGAGTCTCCTCCGAGTGACATGTGCGCACACTTTCTGTCGTTTAGAGGGAGACTCCAATCATCTGACCAGCACTTAATACGATCAAGGTCAATCTGCAATGCACTGGGGTCACAGGCGTTCCAGATTTTTAAGTCGTCGGCATAAAGGAGGGCGTTGCTGTAGATCAACTCGGGGAGATCATTGATGTAGATAAGAAACAACAATGGACCATGTACCGATCCTCGAGGGACTCCCACAGAGGTTGGGGATGGAGGCGAAAGGCCTGAACCGGTTTTTACTCTGAAAGTTCTGTTACCAAGAGAGGTGAACTTCTCCTTGGATCCCATCGGCTTCTAGTTTATGCAGCAGAGGACCGTGTGGGACACGGTCGAAGGCTTCGGCAAAGTCGAAGAAGATAGCATCCGAGATATGACCCTTGTCTTTGGCCTCTGTTAGGCTATCCATGAAGATTAACATATTGGTCATGCATGACCGGTCGGGAAGAAAGCCATGCTGAGTCGAAGGGAAAATGTTATTTGAGATGAAATGCTAAACGATGGTGCGTTTGAACAGCCGCTCCATTATCTTGCATGGGATGCTGGTAAGGCTGGTCGACCGATACGCCGCAGGAGAGTGGCGATCGCCCGCCTTAAATATGGGTGTGACTGTGGCCTCTTTCCATGCCTCCGGGAGAGTGCCTGTTCGAAGTATCTGTTTAAACAGGTCAAAGAGGGGCTCCGCCAAACCGAGAGCCGCTTCTTTGAGGATCCGGGGATGGATCTTGTCTGGTCCCATGGCACTATAATGATTGATCTTAAGCAAGATGTCTTGAACGTCGGACACAGACAAGTCAGCTGTCAGGATGGGTTGCTGAATGTGTCTCCGCGGGAAAATTGGATGCCAGTTTGGCCGATCCACATTGTAGATTGATGAGTAATATTTTCTGAACACCTCGGCAACCATTTGGGGGTTGGAGGAGGTTTCCCCGTCGGGAAGCCTCAGAGAAAGCGTTGAGGGCTTAGTTTTTCTCTGGCGTCGTATATACTTGAAAAGAACATTCTTATTCTCGTGAGCTACCTGTAGGATTTTCGACTGTACGTGTTGGGTGTTTTGCCGGAATACCCGCTTGCACCTGTTTCGTACGGAGCGGAAGGCCTCTAGATCCTCTGGCCTATCCGTTAGCTTCTGCTTAGAGAATAGACGAGAACGAACTTCAAGAAGGCGGAAGCGATGCACGAGAGGATAACTCCCATAGTTTTCGAGAAACAAATGCCCCATCAGTTTCGTGGATGGCAGCTTTAAAGGAAAGGTAGTTCAAGTTCACTGAATCGGATGTGAGGCTGAGTGTGCTTAACAACGTCCTTAGTGCGTTAAAGTCTGCTTTCTGGAAGACTAACCCCGGGGAGACCCAACATCATTTTGCCTCTGTATGGGGCACAACGTGAGACCATACCTAATGTGGTGTGCAGGCCTGATGTTTTTATTTGGTTGAGAATGCCGAGGTCCTAGATGAGGTTCAAGGTAGGTTTACGAAGCTCTTCGTAGAACTTCTAAGATTGAACTACTCCAATTGACTTGTAGTTCTCAATCTCTTCTCTGTGGAAAGAGGACGGAAAAGCGGAGATCTCACATG
This sequence comes from Paragonimus westermani, assembly GCA_008508345.1. Classification (NCBI taxonomy): domain Eukaryota; kingdom Metazoa; phylum Platyhelminthes; class Trematoda; order Plagiorchiida; family Troglotrematidae; genus Paragonimus; species Paragonimus westermani. The sequence goes on from QNGE01005764.1 coordinate 33,487, forward strand.
AGTCTTCAAGATAATGAGTGGGTCATCTGAAGCAGGAGAGCAACTGTTCACTGACAGCCAGAATCCACCGCTTATAGGAGAGGAGTTCAGGATTGTGGAGGAAAGAGAGAGAAAAGATTGCAGAGAAGTAATCTGACCAAAAAGATGCCGCATCGGAGCGTTGATACATTGAATCCAAGCTCTCCGTCCTTTGAACATCCATAAGTAATCCAAAAACCCGCTTTTGCAGCCGTAGGGAAACACCGATGTCCAGTACACCTTGGGTGTGCTGGAGTCAATCACAATAAGTAGGCGAAAGAGCGCTATAACCCTGGGAGTTTTTCTAGACTTACGATAAGAGCTTCGTCGTCTAAGTTTCTGCATGAAGAAGAAGGCTAAATAACCCCCAATAAATATTGACCATGTTCACGCAGTGTCAGACTTAGCACAGGGTTCCATTTCACCGGCAACTGTGGTTGTTGGGAGACACCGGTTAGGGAACTGGTCACGGCCCCTCAACCTCCCTCGAGTGGAGTCAACTCAAAAAATAAGTTTCCGGGGATACTCAGTTCACCCTCGCTGGTGTCCCCCCATAGGCCATGTTTCCACGAAATCAATCGTGTGTGTGGTTTGGTGCCATGAACTAACTGTTTGATTTCCGGTGGTTTGTTGAACAAACTCAAACAGGCAGTACACACCAACTTAACACCTGATTCTTCGTTTTATTTCGCGACGAAATGGGAACGAGAATATGAGAAAGAGTCTGAGAAATAGAACCTAAAATTGAGTTGCTGTGACCAGACTCCATTTCAGCGGCCAGTGCACCATCACCATCTGTGCATACGTCAGCAACCTAGAAGAAGGCTTGGATAACGTTCGTGAGGTTGCAACTTGTGGTCTGTTTACCACTGCCGAGTTTCGCTTTTTGGAGATGTGTTCGGTAGCTTTCATTTAATAAAAGTTAGACTTTTCCGTCTGCTGGCTGGGGGCTTGAAAAATGTACCTGATGTTATGATTTCACTAATAGAAATACCTAGTAGGCGGGCCGAAGAAGTGCTTCATGAATCACAGAAGTCGACCCCAACCGTGTGCTTCCGTTCCTAATTATTAGGATAAATAATTTTCTGCAGGGCCGTTTGGTGGGTTTTGGGCAGGCAACTGGGAAGACGGTTCGTGAGCGGCTTTAGCGCCCCCAACACTCGTGCCCGTGTTTAGGTGTCGGCCCTTGGATTGTGGAACACTGGAATGGTGCCCATGCTCTCAACCACAGGCAAAGAAAACTGAGTAGTCGTTGTGGGCTCAGAAATAATGACCCTAGTCTACTGTCGCAGCTTCTGACCTGCCATGATTTGTAACGTTGTTTTGCTGCCACTCATGTCCCACACTCCCTTAACGACAGCGATCAAAGAACGTGTATTTTAAGTTGACGTCGGTGTACTTTGAAACCAGTGTCTTTCACACCACTGTCTCGGGGCTGAGCATGGCTGGTAAGGTTAACAAAAGCCAAGTGGCTTTCCGGTCGTCTTGGCCCGCAGCCCTGTCGCCAGTACGAAGTTTTGACGTCTGAGAAAGGAAGAAGATACTAAGATGAATTCAGCTAGCTCGGTTGGAGATGTTACGGCGAAGCCACCCTATCAAGCTCTCCCTCCTACGAGAGCCTTCTGTTTTGTCTTTGTCGCAGCCTCCTCTCCATATGCATTAGAGAGTGCACCTGCCTTCTTGGCGTGTACACCAACAGAGATGGCAGGCGCTACGTACTTATTTAGCGATCACAGTTCCAACTAATTTTAACGTACAGTCCGTCGGTTATAGTCTATTCCACTTCCCGTGGAAGGACTAAAAATAGATACAGGAATGAGAAAAGCCCCATATTCGTCATCGCAGGTTTTCTGCGTCACTGCAGGGTTCGTGGTAAGCAGACCATCAGCGACGAAGGAGCACATCAGTTGTCTTCAAACTTGTGGTTCATGGAGATGAAAATAAGAGATGAAGAGACAGGCTGCTTTTACTGGTTTTCATTTATTCCGCTGAGCTTCAATTGATATTGCTCCCGGCAGTGATAACACTGCACATTGTTTTGTGTGGAATTTCGGCGATTTCAGCGATTGATACACGGGTTTGAGGCAACGGTCCAAGGTTCCAGGATCCAGTCGGTTTTCCTTTCTTAGTGTCAGCGGGCTTCTGTTGATCTGAAAGGCGAGCATTGTAAAAAGGGTGTAGCACCGCTCTTGGAGATTACAGCGAATACCAAGAACAGAGAAAGACTATTCGCATGATGCTATTTTAGATTGATGAGAATCAAGCAGAGCTTTAAAACGATCTCTGCTGCTGACGAACTCAGAAGGAAGGCTGTTCCAATAGTTAATAACCCTGTAAGAAAAGAACTGCTGCCTAAGAAAGGTCCGAGGACGGAGCTTGAAAAGCCTCCTGTTATGTCCTCGCCGGCCGTCGTCATTCGCTACAGTGAAGAACTGTTCTACAAGACCTACTCTAAAGAAGAAGTGTGTGAGTAATAAATCACCGCGGAGTCTCCAAAATTCAAGTGAGTAAAGGTCAAGAACTTCAAGTCGAGACTCGTAAGTAACATTACTCAGGCTCACGACCATCTTGGTAGCCGCGCGCTGGACGCGCTCGACAGCTAATATGTCTCTCTTCAGGTCGGTATACACGACC
>QNGE01005765.1:0-31911 GCA_008508345.1 Paragonimus westermani
CAATCTCAAGATAACGCAACAAACCTTGACAAATTCAACACCCATCGGTCCAACGCAGATATTTTCCTCTGGAAGGTTTTTCAAAATTGTTTAGCTTGAACATGGTTCTAACCTGCCTTATCTCGGTGAGGAACCTGGAAAACTTATACACGCTGCTCGGACCAGCACTTATTAACTCAGCCACACTGCTCAACATGCTGGCAAATAGTGTTGTGACCACGCAACGGAAATCAGAAGTAACCGCTTAGACACAAGGTCTGCCAGGTGGAAGTCCCACTTGCCTGACGCATTCGGGCTGGTGGATGCCAGCTCTGTGAAAGAAGTGAGGTTAAATGAACCAATGCCAGCGGCTCCTGAGGAAACAGCAACCGCTAGACGGATGAGCATGGGGAGTCATTCTTTAGAATCCAGCCGATTTGGGGGATGGGTAACCGTACCGCCATTCGGTTGGTTGAGTTGCATGTTGGTACGAGTCAAACTGGGGAACTACACCACAGAAAAAGGCATTTAAAGCTTTTCATTGCGGTTCGTAGTGGCAAACGGGACGCCTGGGTGATTGAAATCACATTAGAGTAACGCAAGAAAGAGCACCACATTACCTGTGTCATTAAGAGCATCTAGCATGCACGCATTTGTGTTATTAGAATAAGTTGGTTGGAGGTAGAACGGCACACTTCTTTGGCAGTTGAACCGTAACCCATAGTGATTCGAGCACGTTACCCTGGACGTCGTTCTGTAGCCTGCTATCCTTAAAGAGCTGACTGGTGTAGAGGCCACTACCCTCACTAGTGTTTTCTCCATGGCCTGCTCGTAGACCTTGCACCCATGGAGTCTCAGATTCGCTGTGAACGACTGCTCCGAGCATTTCAATTTTACCGATATCTAACACATTCTTACGATCTCCACAAAGTTGCTGATGTTCGGAGAGTCCGATTCGCAGATCATGCGTTTACTAATAATCAACTAAACTAGTGAACTGCCATGAAGCTACCGGATGACAGGCCTGGCGAGGTGCTAAATACGCTCCACCAGCTCGGCCGAAATTGGCACAAGGAGGATCCTGGGCACTCTCTCCTGCAGGTTTATCGCTATTGTCACCCGTTTATTATCGGCCAGCGTCCATTACGAACTCCGACCCGAAATGATAAGAATAATAATGTATATTTCTTAACGCATATGTGAGGGGCACGCCAGGTTATGCGCGATCATAGCAAGTACAACACACTGCGATAAAAAACGAATATTTAAACAGACAAACATGAAACCTGCTACCAAAACGGACGTGGTCAAAAAGAAAATGACTGCAGTCTGTGAAACTCTGACGCACGCAACAGGGAAATGGATAGTTCGTTAGCCCCACAGATTTAGTCAGCAAAATGTGATGTTAAGTTAATTCACCATTCACAAGGTTCTGTGGAGGTAGATTTTTCAAATAATTCAAGGTCACCCTGGGAAGAACGGTACTGTAACGCGCAGCCAAAACCAGCGAGCGCGCACGAATTGAATTTGAGTTGTGTGACGGGACATGCCGCTGTGTTGTCGGTGCCCTTTTGGTTTGCGTTTGTGTAAGTCGTGTACATGACTTATTTGGCCTTCGGCCCATGCTTGTTCACATTGTTTCTCGTGTCAGAACTGTTGTTTGAACTCCTACTTCGGAAGAACGCTGTCCCCTGTTGCGTTCACGTTGCCCGAAGGTTGGTAAGCGGAGTCATTGGCATGTTAAAGTCATGTAAAGCGCAACGAAAACCATCGAGCGCGTACGAATTGAATTTGCGTTTGCATGCCACTGTGTTGTCGGTGCCGTTTTAGCTTTCGTTCGTGTAAGTCGTGTTCATGGCTTACTGGGCCTTTGGCTCATGTTTGTTCGTATTGTTTTACTTTTCAGAACTGCTGTTCGAACCCCTACTTCGAGAAACTCTGTTCCCTGTTGCGTCCACGTTGCCCGAAAATTGGTCCGCGAAGTCACTGGCGTTTAAAGTAGAGTCGGCTAGCCTGCATTTTACAGTCAGAACGAATCTTTCGAGTCACTTGCCTTTACTGGATATAATTGTCCTCCAAGAGATGTTAAAGTAGGACGGCTTTGATGAGGAGCAACTGGAAATTCCAAAATCCAGTATACAATTTAGCAGGCTGCAATGCAGAAAAGTTTAAATTCTCGCGAATTGTTCAGCCGGAACAAAGTTCCCTGTGTCCATCCGTCGCAGAAAAACTCCGAGCACAGTAAATATTCATGGGATCAGGGAAAAACGCAATCTCACACTTTGAATGAGATTGTGTGGAGTGATTACATTTACTATGATGGACAATGTGTATGCGAAATTTTATGGTCACAAGCTCAAGCGATATAATTATTTTTGCTTCGGTTGCCGAAATATGTAACCATGTCAAGTGTATTTTGTGGCATTTTGTCATGCTCTCGGGATTTATTCAGGCAAACGGGATATTGAGTCGACGATTCGAGAGGCCCCACAAAATGTGCGTGTTCTACGTAGAACTCATGTGGTCATTTTGCTGGATTTATCGATAAGTGCCACTTCAACATTTCCCGGCAATCTGCAGAATGCATATACGGGAATAAGCGCATATCAATAAAATGATGTTGAGTTGTAAACAGTTTAGCTAGCATGCAATAGGCCATATGCTAAATGGTTGTGTGACTAAATGGTACGACAAACCGTTCCAAGCAGGCTGTCTTCGAGAGGAGTTAGACAGCGGGGGATCGGTCTTCACGTTATACAAAGCTGACAGCTAAATGTTTTCCGGAAAACACTCAAGAAGGTCATCAGGGGATACACAGAGTTCGAAGATAGACACTGTATTTAATGTCGCAAGGTAGCTGTCCAAACCCTTTTAAAACGCTGACTGTTGTTTCGGGCTTTGGCTTCGGTCGGAAGTTTATTCCAAATATACAAATACTTTACAATAAAGAAGGTTGCGCCTATATTTTTATGAGATAGCGCAGCCGGCGAGGTGGAGCCCTTATTTGCCGGACCACATGGAGGGCCATGTTGTAAATGGATAGTAAACCCTTTGGTAGTGGCGTCCAAATTCGAGTTATAAAGAAGTGCCAAGTTTTTCAGTGGACAAGTGGGTATGTACTCGACCCTCGTCTACTAACAATGTGAAACACCTTCCGTGAAGAGTAGTCGGAACGTAGTCCCATCAGACATCGAACTAAAAGAACGCGTCAGGTTTTGGAAACGAACCGTATATTTCCAGCAATGTTAGGAAATATGAAAAGCAGTTAGTTCTAGCTGAATCTGGAACCAACGGCTGCAACCAAGGGGAGAAAGAAGAGAAGCGCGAAGTGAGCCACAGCCCACTGGGCGACACTCAAAAGCGCGCCGAGAGGGAAATGCATGGAAAATGCGAGTGAGTTAAACAAAGTTCGAAAAGGTCCAGGTCAAACGACCTTGAATTATGGCGGGATAGATGGGTCGTTAAAAGAGGAACAAACATAATCAGTTGTAAGATATCCGCACCAAATGTAATACGAATGAAGTTGAATAGTTTGGGCGTCGTGTTGAAACGTGGGCGTGGTTGAAACGTAAAGTATTACAACTTGCTCGAAACGTTGTGTTATTCCCAATCTGTATATCAGGAACAAACATACGCTGCGTGCTTTTAGTTGCCCGGCTAAAGAAAGTGGAACTGAGTTCATTTCCAGCCTTCTAGAGCAGGCGTACACAGAATCATGCGTACAGAACTGACAAGCAATAAAACATGGTTGCAGCCGGGATCCGTAAAGCAGCCACACGATCGCTGGTCACTACAGGTTCAACTTTAGTATACGTAACCAAAGTGGACCAATACCAAGTTTTTGACAGCGCTGTCTGTAGGTGGGCGGAGAAGAATATCCTAATAAGCTTTTAGGAAATGATCGTTGGTCGTTAAATGAAAATATGTTAATGCAGTACCTAGCTTCCAAATTGTGGTCGGCATCAATGTGAGTGTTAATTTGCTGGTGATGTTTGCCCAACAACGATTCACTTCTCCAAAACTTCATTCAACACGGTTTCAGACAGCGACGACCCTCAAAATCTTAGGTTTGTTTGTGGAATGTAATTGTGAATCAGTTAGCTCATGACTATCAGAACATGACTTATGTCAGGAAAGAATTTAAGTCGCTACAGTAGGAGCGGACACTGTTCAAGGAAAACGGATAAGAAAGTGATGGGTCACCAAAATGGTTGAGGTACTGATGCAGAACCACAGAAACACGCATTTAACCAGGTGAGTTGGGAGTAAAGAGGACAGAGAAACAAAACTTTATGCCATGCTGGCATGGCAAAACCTACAGCAGTACTATGGTTATGGCCGACCAAAACCAATAAAGCCTGCGGTTGAAGCCAATTAATCTGGTGGCTCCAACATAACTGAGTGGCAGACTAGCTCATCAAAATACCGCACGAGACAAGCTCCAGTCAAATACGCGTCCGCCCAACGGTGAGCTTCATCTCATGCTCTCAGGTCGCCAAGAAATTTTAGCGAACCCAAGTGTGCATTGTTGCTTACAAGAACCCCCTCAAAAGCATGTAGAAGCACGGGTGAAAATGGATGGTCTAGAGTTCAGGCAATAACTGAGTGAAACGTGACGGGACGCAAAGCCAGATCTGAGTGAGATCTAACGCCATTGAGAACATTGTTCAACAATCATCGAAGGCGCACTGCCCACTGTTAACTTCGTTTGTCAATTTGTGGTTGAGGTAATGCAGGGTAGTGAGACGGAATATCGTCTTAGGACACCAAATGGAATCCACGAAGTGGTATTTGCTTGCTAAAAATTGATGTCTTATTGATGACTTTGGCCGAAGGGGGTTGAAGTCCTCAGTATCAGAGGTATACGTTTGAGTGAGGTGTGTGAGTAATAGAAATGGTATGCCTCAATGGATCTGCAAGAAGTACACCCAGGTAAGCGCAATTAGTGTTGGTGTGATAAATGTATAATCAGCTTTGCTGGCGAGCGACGCCGGGTGGTGGGAGCCGGGATGGCAGAATACCTATCGTTTCCAACACAAACTGCTACAAACCCTTTTCGGTTTGACCTAACTTCCGCGCTTCAGAAAAGTGGACGCCTCTATGGCACTTCTGTTTCATGAAGGACTCATCCGTTCCGAAAACCGGAATGGTTTGAGCTTCATTATGACCCCTTTGAGTCGTTGATGAGAAGATTGTTGGTCCTTCTAAGTAACGTGTGAATCGTTTGAGACTATGATCATAATTTGACACATTTGCCGGAAAAAACCGACCACTGCTTTGTGGTCTAAGTAAAGTAATTCGAAGGTGGTTGTTATACTAAGTTTATGTACCCAGTGTAGCAGGTTGTGAAGGACTTCAAACAGGGTGAAACGCGTCCAAGTGAAAATGGTTCTCCTTGTGAAATTGTTCTTATCGCAAGCGGAACACCTCCAGCTGCAACATCTCATCACCGACCTATCCGCTGCCGAAAACTTGATGCAACTTCTATCGTGGAGTGAGCAGTTTTCCAGCTCATCTTCTGGTGCAAGGAAGAACAGGAAGAATATTAGGTTGATGCTTGTCTGCTTTCAAGACTCTAGCATATACACAGTATAGGTAATCCGGGATTGTTCCCTCCAAAACACCCACGAGGCTGCGGCTGTGAGGCTCTCCAAAGAACAACGCAGATGAGAAACTGCAATACTCCTTGATAGTGGGTGTGACAGTGTCCAGTGGTCGTCATGTGTATGGTTTACAATATACAAACCATATACATGACGTTAACCACACTAATCAGTGGATCGGCTTTGATTGTAAAATTCTTGGTCTTCAACGCGCAAGTGAGTAATTGTTTTTTCAAGTTGTATTTGGCACATACGTAGAAAACGTGTCTACTTATTTGGCACTGTTTCGAACTAATTCAAAACCTGTCTGTACTCTAAAGGATGTTGACCAAAGCGGATGTCAATGGAGTGGTTGGTTTTGCTGTGGTTTTTATCGTGTATATCCCACATGTATAGACGGTCCTGCAAGCGGTTACCTCTCACTCTTCATGTAAATGCATAATGGGTCAGTATTGTGTTTTTTACACCAGTTGCCTTGCCAGGATCTGGTTGCTGTGTCTCATGTGCATAGATGACTGGAGCACAATGTTCGAGGCCAATGTTTTAGTCTGTAGTTTGCACGTTTATCAGTTCATTTAATTGGTAATCATGATGCACCGGTGAAACGTGTCGTCCGCTCATAATAAAGTTTACCTACAAAACACAAAGCATTCTCAAACAGCTCGTCATGAAGCCAACCATCACTGTGAATTGGGGGTTCTTTTATTCCCTTCGGAAATATATAATCATCACTTTTGGTTGTAAATTACCTCATGGCTCCATCTCACTATATGGTTGTAACATTGAAATAGCCACTTCGGTGAGAGATCTAGGAATACGGTACTCAAACTCGTTCAGTTTATGTGAGCAAGTATGCTTCCAGGTAGCGAAATCTAGAACGATGGGCTGTATCAAAAATACGTTCAGCTCACCATCTGCGAAGCTGACGCTCTACAAAACGTGTGCTTGGCCTCAACTCGAATATTGCACTTTCATTTACTGTCATCCACGCTAGTCTGATAGACTTGCGTCAGAAAACCTTCAACGATCGTTTACAAAAATCTTAATAGAATATTCTTCTTTACTCACCTACAGGCAGTGTTGTGAGAAACTTGATATTCATCCACTTTGGTTACGTTGACTGAAGTTGAACCCGACGCTGCTGTATAAGCTCATACATTCGAATGCGGTTATCACAAAGTTTGCCGTCCACTTACAACACAGCCCTCCGTATAGTCTAAGAAGCAAGGGTTTCACCTTGCCAACCCTGATATCTGGGAGAAAGATACCTGCAACCTCCTTCCTTGTAAAGCATTCCTACATTTGAAGTAAACATCCAAATGTAGTCAGAGCTTGTAACAAGATTCAGGGTTTTAAAAAGGGTTTGGACAGCTATTTAACGTCACCAAACGCGTCTATCTTTAAACTCTCAGTATCACTTGGTGAACTTTTTGAGTGTGGTCCGAAAAACATTTAGCCGTCAGATGCGCATCACGTAGATAACCACGCCGCTGTTCAGCGCCTCTCAAAACGTGAACGCGGCACTCAATAATAAGTCCAACGGAACGATGCCATGAAAGCTCTGGATATCACACGCCACTTTCACGCGGCCCTCCAAACCGTCGACTGAATTCTCCGTATGCCCGAATAAATCCCGAGTACATAGCAAAATGACACAACAAACAGTAGATTGGGTTATATATTTCAATAATCATAGCAAAAATAATAATATCGTATGATTTCTTTGTCAAAAAATTCCGCTAGCACATTGTTTACCATAGTAAATGCTGTAACCAAATTTTTCCGTCTAACATGTAGAATAACATTCTCCTATCCGATCTCCATATTATCCAATGAGCGAGGGGATTTTTCCAAGACGGATGGGCGCACGGAACTTTGTCTTAGCTGAACGGTTCGCGAGATGTTCAAATTTGTGACGTTTCCGGGGGATCGACGACATCCTGCGTTGAAATCAGCCCAATCGTTCGCNCACGGAACTTTGTCTTAGCTGAACGGTTCGCGAGATGTTCAAATTTGTGACGTTTCCGGGGGATCGACGAAATCCTGCGTTGAAATCAGCCCAATCGTTCGCTAGATTTTGGGATTTTCCACCCTACCTCGCCAAAGCCGATATATCTTGACATTTTTCGGACGCCGATATTGTCCCCTAATGGCGAAACACTTCAAATATGCGCTTGGGCATTCCTCGAGAGTCAGTTTCCTTTCATACAAAAATAATGAGAAAACTGGTATAAGGCGAGTGTTACGGCAAGTTTCAGTAAAATGGTACAAGTGAAAATCCCAAATCAGACATACGAAAGTGCGCATTTCAGGGATCCTGATATTATCTCACCCAGTTAGTTATTAAATGGTCCACCACAAGTACATCACTTTCGTACGGTGAATCAGCATGGCGGTGAACAACGAGGACGTTTTCTAGAGAATATTTAAGAAGTATCACAACTGCCGGGATTACCAGGAGGATCTCGACAAATTTCAACGAGAAACATGTAGCAGTTTCTTCGTCAACAGTTATCAAACGGCAGCAAGTGCCAGGAAATATAGGGGAGCTGATTTGCCGCGAGACTGCCCGTACGGAAGTTTCGTGTATAAATGTGTACATTGTACTCGTCGGACGGTAGCCGCCAAACGGTGATACAGTAGTACAATGTTCAGGACATTACACCTTAGATTCACCGATTACGGGTAGTTCACTATCGTGGTGGGGCATATTACATCTAGAAGGCTAAACTAGAACATTCACACGACTTCCAAATTGGACGGCTTAACGTAGATCCCTGTCTGTCGATAGCAGATGAGCGACATGTGACTGAGAGGATGCACAACTTTGAAAGCACTCGTGAAATGAAGCTGTACGTTAAAAGTAAGTTCGGGATTAAGATGTATGCAGACGACTTACGCAATCTATGTAAGAAGCAGTGCAGTGCTGACTCTCGGAGCGAGCTGGTTAAATTACGCGATCTGCTGAAAGCAGAAGGACAGTATTGCCTGCTGTTAGGAGAGAAGTATTTACGGTTTGCATTCTTCGTTCTGAAAGTTTCATTCCAGCTGTCCCAAATTCACCGACGTCATTTTGGCGGACGCCACTCATCAGTTAAACTACGGGGCTTCATAGTGTGACACGCCATGTTGGTAGATGTAACTGGTGTAGGTGTGACGTTTTTTACGCACTGACGCCTAATGAAACGAAGGCCAGTTATCGGATAGTTTTACAACGTATGCTGAAAATGCTACTTTGCACGTCAGCAGTACAAACCTCAGTCGTTGATCGTTCGCATGCACAGTGGCGAGCAATTCGCGAAGTGTACTCTAGGTGTGCCACTTTGCCTTTTTCACTTAATGAATGATGCATCCCGGCGTTGTCGTCACTTAGTAGGCTTAGACACGTATCGAAGAAACCGCGTATACCAGCAGTCACGTAACCTGGTATACAGAGGGAACGTGTTACAGTTCAACAGGTCACTGCGGTTATTGAGTCTGTAATCCGGGAAGCTTTCGATTACCTGTGTAAGACATGGCTTGTCTGTAAATCTGAGTGGGCCTCTCATTTTCTAACAGGGACCGTTCTCTTCGGTAACTGTGCAACCAACGGGGTGGAGAACGAGCGTAAGCACATTAAAATTGCTGTGTGTGAACGTTCAACAGTATATGCGTTAATGGAACAACAACAGTATATGCGTTAATGGAACATATTGTTGAACGTTCAAGGATTATGTTTTCCGATCGTCTGTGCGCTGCTGGTATACAAAGTATGCAGTTGTTTAAACCACCAGTGGGATGTGAAATCCTCTGTTCTTCTCGGACATTTCCATAATAGTCGAATAGAAGGCGTCAGTTATGAGAAAAGGATGTGGAATGTTCGGTGTGGAAAACAGCGAACGTTTCACGTTGCCGTTGGTGAAAATAGTAGATGTGATTGCAGCTTCTCTTTGCAATGGCTGATGCCGTTAGACATCTGGTTGCAGTTTTCCGCGTAACCGACAGGCTGATCGGCAGGTTAGTGGAGAAGTGTAGATGTAGATGTAGACGAGGACAACGTCAACTGGATTCAGTGCTCCAAGTGCTCCTGTTGGTACCATCATTCGTGCGCTGACTACCGCAAATTCGACGTCGACTTCTCCTCCCTGGACTGTGAGACAATTCAGCAGCCAACATGAACCACGAGAACGGTCTCACTGTCTTTCTCAGAACAAGCCGGAATGATCCCATGGCCCTCTTCAGGGCCTTTTACAACTTGAGTTCCATCCCGAGCCCTGCTCACTTATTGTTAACATGTGTACGATTGTTCACTGGGGGCAGATGATGAGGGTCACTGAGTCTTATTTCAGTGACAGCCTCCTGGGTCCACAATCGATTGGGCATACGGTTTACCGTGGATGGGCGAATAGGGCCATTGAGTCTCATTCCAGTGGCATCCAATGTATTTACACGTGTTTACGTGTACATTTACGTATATGCATGTGTTTATATGTATGTATATACGTAGACATATGTATAAATACATGTATACATATGTTTAACGGTATAGACGTTCGTTCAGGTATATGTATATACGTACATATATATGTATGCATATGCACATATATATTCATATGTGTGCACATAGGAATGCATAAACATATGTACATATACGTACATATATTTATATATTTATATACGTTATGTATATTTGTACCTATTTATGTATACATATATATATATACATGCATGTACATGTATGAATATACGCAAACCGTTAGGGAAATATATCTTTATGAATGTACACATATATATACATATATCTGTTTCCGCAACGGCATATATATATATACATTAGTATATATGCACATGTATACATATGTACATATTTGTCCACATACGGAATTATACAAATATATACTTGTGTATATAGGTATATAAATGGAAATATACATATACATGTATATATATATATATAAGTATACATGTATGCGTATATAGATGTACACATAAGTACTTATATGTGTACATATATATATACATGTATACTTATATATATATATCCATATATGTACCTATATACACAAGTATATATTTGTATAATTCCGTATATGGACAAACATGTACATATATATACATGTACATATATACTGTTGTATATATATATGCCGTTGCGGAAACAGATATATATATATATTTATGAAGATCTATTTCCATAACGGTTTGAATATATTTATACATACGGTTGACGGCATCTGATTCGGATTAGCCTGTTACAGTGACCAAAGCCAAAGGACGCCTGCGCTTATCCATCATTGCAACTGGATTGCGCTGCACCAATTGCAGTTCCACCAACACATACGACATGTCCAGCGTAAACCTGAAGGAATGAGACCGGGAGGTGTGACAGTGGGGCCTTTCTGTCCAGCCGGCCAATGCTGGTTAGCCACTTGGTTGGCTAATAAGAAAAGAAAACCCTTGTCTCTCGGAAACTAAACAGAGAGAGGCTACAATGACGATGTCTAAACTAGGAAGAAAGATTCTTGGAGTGTAATACAAGAGGCGTTGCAGTATAGGAATGCATGTTAGTGCAGCCTGATGAAGATGGGGATGAAAAGTAAATTTCTCGCTCAACTATGAAAAGCCAGGCAGACCATTCATCATACAATGTAACAACAAAGCCGAAGAAAAGAATGGATAGAAGTCCGCAGACACTCACGCAACTGCTTTTTAACTGGCTGCTCCCCTTCGGCCAATCTAACAAGGTTGAACCCGCAAAGACCGAAGTCACAGTCAGCACAGCCCTCAGGGTCTAAACAGCACGCAAGCCTGACATACATATGGATACATAAATATGTACAAATATACATAACATGTATATGTATAAATATATGCAAACCGTTTTGGAAATGGATCTTTATAAATGTATACATATATATACATATATCTGTGTCCCACCATGGAATTTTCAACAAACGCCTATGCAGTGGGTGAAATTCGAGCTGGCACATATAGTGGTTTGTTTCCGCGTTCTTAACTAAACTGGTGTTCCGGTGTGTTTTAGACGCCCTCAGGATGGCTCAGCGATACTACTCAGTCATACCTGATGAATACCACTCATTTGCTTGTACCATTGATATGAATATTTGAGGGGTAAGGTCTGTACGGTGTTCGTTTCTAAGCCCGCAACTTTTTCTTGCGTACGTGAACGATTTCGTCTGCAGGCTGAACTGTGCGTGTTATTTGTTCGCGGGTGATGCTAATTCAATTGGTTGTCCTACGGAGACCTCTGTACAGCATGACTTAGATGAACTGCGCTGTTAAACTGTTGAGTTGGAATTCCCACTAAGTGGTGGTAAGTAGAGGAATCCGTGGGAAGTTGGCACCAAATTGGCATGTACAGGAAGTCGGGAAACGTACCCGTACTCAAATAGCCTTTGAAGTCAGGGGCTGGGGATCGCAAGCTTTAAAGCCTTAATCCAATGCGTTGCAGCCATTCGGACGTTGTACCAACCTCAAAAGATGGTTTTACCAGTGGAACCGGAAGTTGTGAGTTCTATGTATAGGGTGTTTGTTCGGGCACACCTTGTCTATTCGAGCATTATCTGGTTTTCTAGCGAATTTAAATCGTGGTACTTCACTGTTATCAGCTCACCGATCATAAAGGTGATCCAGTTTGGATGCTTTGTTATCAAGATCTTGGCCATTTGTGCAATATGTTCGACATTGAACCTGATGTCTTCTGAATGTAAACTTCTGCACCACGCAATTTTACACCACGTACTCTTTGAGCTGCCCGGCGCTGTTTTACACCGTTAGAGCCGATGGTCATGACTGCAGCTTATTAATGACTCCGCCATAACAGATCTTGTACACAGGCATGTTTGAAACTTGCCCACAAAGCAAAAAACATGTACGTATACAACAAATGTAGGTTTTCATACATATACGTCTGTTCGTGACCGCCCGATAAACCTGATGAGCTTCTACACCATACTTATCGGTAGCCCGCTCTGCGGTTATTAGTCAATAAGCAAAATTCGTGTACACTGAAGCTTCAGGGAAAAACAGACGAAATTAGCTCATTTTGCTTGTGTCTTACAAGCTTATATGGATACCTCACGTTATCTTTTATGTTTTAAGCTTCCTACTCAATCACACAACAATGCCACTTTGTTTATAAAACTTTTTTTCAATCTGAATAGCGGCCGGATGAAGCAAAACGATATCGAAATTCGTCGGCAGCCGCATACTATGAAACAACGTTTCTCAATCTATTTTTCGCGCTGCATAATAAGAACTGGTTGCTAGTGCTATATATTTTACTGACCAGCACGAAATTATTAATGTCACCGAGGTTTCGCAAAAAATGACATTCCGTCGTCCGTCACAGTTCACACGTTTACTTGGTATCATCTTATGATCACGCGGTTTTGTTTTATATTTCAGACTTTTACGCTAGAAAACATTCCACAACGTTGGCACATTGAGGAAACGTGTTGGTTGGGCCACTTACAAGAGTTGCGACTTTCCGTCGCTCTTCAGCAGTTAACGAAGTTCACTCTAGGCGTCCCCATTTTTCCACCAGGGTCCGATATCTTGTATCTTTTGCCATTTCGACAAAAGTTGTAACATATTTTCCGGCGTCACTTACGTTGAATAATAACAAAGGTCTCGACATTTAATTTCTGTCATTCTTAGGTGATCAGTTTTCTGCGTGGCATTGAGTATTACGTCAGACGACAATTTGTGAAGTATAAGTTGAGGTAACCACGCGGCTATTTTTGACCAAATCTTAGAGAGCATGGGCGCTACTGCTTTTGGAATATGTGTGTCAAAAGCTTTCTCAAATCCGAGAGAACTTCTCCCATTTTATTTCTCTTCTGTTGCTTAATTTCCGTAACTGGCTTACTGTAACATTGTTACTTGAGTGTATTGTGTGTACTGATGATGTACAGCGCCTCAAGTTGTTGCAACTGATCGCACCTACCTCGGTGCATTTCTTGCAGATCCATTGAGGCATACCATTTCTATTACTCACACACCTCACTCAAACGTATATCTCTGATACTGAGGACTTCAACTCCCTTCGGCCAAGGTCATCAATAAGACATCAATTTTTAGCAAGCAAATATCACTTCGCGGATTCTATTTGGTGTCCTAAGACGATATTCCGTCTCACTACCCTGTATTACCTCAACCACAAATTGACAAACGAAGTTAACAGTGGGCAGTGCGCCTTCGATGATTGTTGAACAATGTTCTCAATGGCGTTAGATCTCACTCAGATCTGGCTATGCGTCCCGTCACGTTTCACTCGGTTATTGCCTGAACTCTAGACCATCCATTTTTCCCGTGCTGCTATGTGGTCTTCCGTACGGTAGCCTCTGTGGTGGCGTTTTGCGCTAGTTATCTCCGCGTAGGATGGCTTCAGACCAAACTAAAAGCAGGCGTGCTGTACGTTTGATTTCTTCCCTTGTTCGATTTTAGTTATGTCCACATGAAGGACAAGTAAACCTCCCTTCAATGAACTGTACAGCGCTGTACAAAATAAATACCGTTTGCTCTCCAAAGTGTCTGAGAACAGGATTGAATTCAGTTGCTGCCAGTAATCACGTTAATGTTTTTGAGTTTAAGCGAACAAAATTTGAAGAGCCTTGATTGCTGTAGTGCCAGTTGTCCAGTTAATCAGTGTTTCCCATTGAAACACCCGAACTAAGTAAAGGACACGTGGGCTAACGACAGGTCAATTTAGATTTTCGATTATACGCTCGGCTTAGATTAGGGCGTATTGCCGCAGTAGTATTGAACAATTCATCAAGGTGAGTAAATAAACAACCTGAACAGTTTTGACTGACGGATTGTTCCCGGAAATGAATTATAATTTGGTGTAAAACAGGCTAAAGACAAACTATAATTACCTAATAAGGCACTCACGCTCAAAAGAGTTCTTCGGAGCAGTCAACAGGTTCAAAAACATTGGTGAAGATCCTAAATCTGAAAATGAGTGATGCACATGTAACATACAGACCAGCCGACTCTACTCTGGATGCCCGTGACCTCGCAGACCAATTTTCGGGCAACGTGGACGCACCAGGGCACCGAGTTTCTCGAAGTAATGGTTCGAACAATAGTTCTGAAAAGAGAAAAAGTACTAACAAACATGAGCCGAAGGCCCAGTAAGCCATGCACACGACTTACACAAACAAAAGCTTAAACGGCACCGACAACACAGCAGCACGCCCCGTTACACAACTCGAATTCAATTCGTGCGTGCTCGCTGGTCTCGGTTGCGCGTTACACACACCATTCAAACAAGATACAACGACCAAAATTGTCTGTTTGCACAACCTCCAAGCTGACGCGATAACACAAAAATGTCTAGGTCCAGGTCCATTCAGCTGCCATAAACGGTGGAGGTTGAATGTACAGGGATAAACTGTGGGAGTCGTAGGGTTGAGTTGGATTTTCACGGTTGTACCTAAAAATCGATACAGACAACATTCTTCTCGAAGTACAGACGTGTCTGAGGTTATCGTAACTGAAGTTTATCAGGGCACCACTCGAGTTTCGCAGGATGTCGAAGGGAATGTTATTAATAAGTCTGATGGGTCATTTACGAGGACAGACGTGAGTGTTTCTCCCAGCTAACCCCACGTGCACGCCTCATGCTTAGGTGCTTCAGTGGATTTCCATAGACGAATGTATACACAAATTAGTCATTGATGTGTGCCTCCAATGAATAGAACTAGAACTTTTCGGTGAATCACCTTTGAAATTCAACAGCCTCATTTCAACCCTGGGTTCAGTGTGTCCAACAGAAGTTGTTCCATATGAGTTATAGTTGTAAGTGTCGAGCTGAGACAGCCATCACTCAACGTGCATTGATACGCAGCAAAGCAGTTCACTAAAGAAACCGAAATATTGAAGCAGCGGTTTGGAATGCCCCATGAGATCATTCAAGTCATCACCGAGGACGCGCTGAACGGTACGAGACGCACCGTGGGAGAATCTGAGGGCCTCTTATGTTCATCCAATAAGACTAAGGGGTTTCGATTGGCGTTGTGCCAACCAGACCATCTATCCGGACCAAACTGTCCAAGCAGCTTTTTGTGTATCGTTAATAGACTTCGTCGTTCGGGAGATTTCTATCAACGGCTCACTTGAGTTAACGGATAGACGGACTTTGGTTTCTGGCAACCTTTATTGTCGAAACACCTCAAATAAGCCCAGGATCGCACCACCAAAAATGAGACCGCGCACTTCCACGCGGATTCTCAACGAATACCGTGTGTGCCAACCGCCGTCTGAGCGACAAATAAGACGCCATAACGTACATTATAGGGGCAACCATGAAATGCTGAGATGCCGGCGATTTAGAAGCTTATCATTGGAGGGATGACGTGTGGTTATGAGGAAGTCTGAACAATGCCTTTTTTGCCTGCCGCCGAATTGCACCGTCGAGCACTGCAGCACTGTACAGTGTTCACGGTCTCTATGTTGAGGGCGAAATCACACCCTGATGCATGCAGGCTCGGGGCATTCGGAGCCTGGACTTGACTTGAAGGAGTCAAGCTCTGGAGCTAATTCTCTGCAGGATGGACGGAGTCATCCCGGATTTGTGTCTCTGCAGTTGATTAGAGCATTCGGGATGATAAAAGCGTACGCCATTCTAGATAACTGCTCCCATATCACACCTACAGACCAGTCTATAGCTGAGCGACCGAGCCGCTCAGTAGGCAAGCGAACTCTCAATATTCATGCGGTAGTTATGATTGACTGTCGTGAGTTATGTTCAGAACTAGAGTATTCAGATGATGGAAGTAAAGCCACATTCTCCAGGGCTTCCTCTGTAACAGTCTTCTGGTTGAACCAGTGGAAACCACATCAGAGAAGGACATACGGCGGTGCCTTCATTCGGTCTGTCCACCTGTCATCTCTTTTGGGGAAGACAAGTTCGGCTTACCAGTAGGTTGCAAGTTGCCGCAAACAAGTTCAGCAGTGAATCAGCTGGCAGAAAACAGAAGTCAGTCATATGACCTTGAAATATTTGAAAAATCGCTCATCCCACAACCTTGTAAACAGTGAATTAGTGTAACATCCCATTTTTTGAGAATGAATCGGTGAGATGAGCGAACTATCTATTTCTGTGTTGTGTGCGTGAAAGTTCCATAAACTACAGTCGTTTCCTCTTTGACCACGTAATTCTTGCAAGAAACTTCACGTTTGTGCTACTGTTAAATTATTCGTTTTTGTAAGGTTTGCAAATATTCACAGTGATCGCGCGTAACCAAGCGTGCTTCTCACATATGCATCGGGAAATATATATTATTTATTTATATATATGCTTCGGATACCGTCCTTGGTTGCAATTCGCAAGGTCTCATGCCGTTACCAACAAACAGCAAAGCTCAGGTCCGTTGCTGACAGTGTGCTCAGCTGGAGCGACTTTTCAGCGCAGGTAAATATCTTCCCGCGACTCTGGATCGGCACATGAATATGACGAGATTGCTGAGATACACGAGACCAAAGGTTGTATAACGAGAGTTGATACCAGTAATGACAAGACCCTTCGCCGGTGATAACAACCCCACCACCCGGTGTTGGATCCAAACAAACCTGGAGATTTTATTCAACTGCGCGGCGAACTACAAAAATACCTCTTGGAACAAATTCTTCGTGCAGGGATTAGTTCTGACGGACTACCTAGTGAGTGTTTTTGTTACGGTTCCACGGTGTTCAAGAACCATGTCTTCAGACAGAGGAGACTATCGCAGATGGAGGTCTCCGTGGGAGACGGGTGGGCATTGAGCTTCCCTCACTAGACACTCATGGGATTATTGTCCATTCCGTCAGAGCTATTTCTTCGTTATTCAACACCTCACATACTCTCAGGGAGGTTGCACTCGATAATCCGCGGTGATTCAACGTGACGATCGTTAAAAGTGTGGAGAGGAACTTATACGTTGACGACTGACTACTATTGGTAGGTGCACCTGGGGATGCCGGACGTCTGACTCGCGCCGAATGCTGGTTTCGGGTGGATTCACACTGACAAAGTGAACTTCTAGCATGACCGAGGCTTTGGGGGACATACTACTGAACGAGAGGATATCCCCATCAACGGCACCAACAGCGTGTTAGGAACAAAGTTCCTTCCACTAAAATATCGATGAGACACTTTCGGATATTGAAATTGATAAATAGCTTTCTACGAAAAAGAAGTACCACTTTCCTGCGTCGCAGGTAGTAGGCCATGTTGGAAGGGGAAAACAGATATGCATTCATGGTGGTTTCCAAGAGGAACAAGCCTCATTCCGCCACTTGAATATCTACTACCCCAATTGATATACGAGCGGGCCTAATCTCACATTACTTAGAGTTGCTTATGGTTGAATACTGTGATTATAACGGACGTGTGGCAGGCATGCAGAAGACGTTATACCAGGCTCCGGAATCTGGTGTTTCTTCCGACTGCCCTTAGTGTATTCGCAACGCCCATTGATGTGCTCCATATCAAATAATCACGTCTGTTTTAAGGCGAGCGTCTGTTGGACTAACAGCCTGCTGGGCAGTCAACTCGAATCCCAAATGGACGGTCGTACATGCGAGGTTGTTGTTAGTATTAATAATAATAACAAAAAGTTAATAAAAACCACACGGAAGAAAATCAGAACGGAGCTCGATATTTGGGTCTCTCTCTCGCGCCGTCGCTCGCACGTCACTTGTCTATCAGTGCATGCATACGAACGTATTCCCCTTTCTTTCTCACCTTGAGCCATCTAATCCTGTTGTCCACAAAATCGATTGATGGACTTTTTGTCTTATCCATGTCCCGTTGTTACTGTACTCCCATGCGTTTATTTCCGGTAAGCCTACACGAAATCACCGTCAAGCTCTATCATTCTAAGCTGGGTTACCTGCTTGTCATATCACGCAATGTGACGTGTGCCGTAACCTGTGAAATTCGGTGAACGGAAACCAGTCAGCATATGCAAAATCCGCGAATACTTCATTCATAACTCCAGATAGCCTTTGGAAAAATGCTCGTTCGAAGCCTTCATTGTCAATGTGGATTTACTGGAACTGTTCATTCGAACATTATCTGGACCGACTCATATCACTAAATCCCAACATCACTTTAGCAGAATCACAGAAAATCAAGTTACTTAGACAGCATGTTGGACCATAAGGCGAGGACATTCCGATACAACCCGTGTATATGACAGAACGTCCTCTTCTGACATCCTGGCCTAGCAAGTTGATGCATGGGGCTTGCGTCAACTCGTGTTCACATTTTGAACGAGCACACACTGACGGCGTAAATGGCTTGGGGGAAATGTGAGTCGTTTATGTCAATCGTATCCAGCAGACCATCTCTGACTGTGGTTGTAATGAAGTCACATCTACAGTTTGAAGAAACTGACGATTCGGTGTTTGCTGTTGTGTGTCCGAGACACTGAGCCGAATACTGCCCTAAAAGGAGTCGGGACCGAATTGCAATCGTGTGTGTTCTACTGTGAGGCGACGGGAGAAAATCTCAACTTACACCGTCTGTCTTCAGTTTTACGTAACACAATTTTCCACCCCAGTCCATCGGGAATCCTGTTAATACATTTACGCTATCCTTGCAGTGAGGAACGCGAAGCAGTCGCCGATCACCGTCACAGACAGTCGGCATGCACAGTTGTAGGAAAACTGATCGCATTCAATGTGTGAGCCACCCGGAACAAGTTCGGTCTTCCGATTTCTGCTCTAAGACTTGAACCGTGTCATCAAATAAAAGCCGTAAAGATGCGACCTCCCACTTGATTTCACATAACTTGGTCACAACTGCCGGGTTACCTCCGCATACTGTCCATCTGAAAGTGGAGGGCCGCAGTGTTTAGATCAAAATGAGCACAGGGGATATTTTTCTGCATCCTGGTTCCTCCCCATTCCTACTCAATTATGGAAGAAATTTTCCCTTCGCATGAAATATAGGCGGCAATAACTTTTCAACTTATAAAATACCTGCAGGGGTATCAAGGTGGTCGTGTTTTATTCACACTCACTTTTAAACCCTATACCGGCGGAAACCATACATGTCAATATATGCGTTCAAATCTACCCCTGTGTTTCACAACGACGAAACCTTTGGTAGCTTTTTGGTTGATAGAAATATATTCAAGGCGTACTCTCTGGTGGTTCACGATTTAGCGTCAAAGAACTGGCACGGTGTTCAATTCTAAGAAACTGTAACGTTTATATCTTAGTACGACGGTTTTGCAATAGAATTCCATTACTTCTTAGTGAAGGTCATTTCCACTTATTTAAACGGGCCTGTGTAAAACACCCTGGTCAACGTTACGGGCAACTCGTGCAAGATGCAGAATCGCCCATCCAAACTGATTGTTCTGTCGTCCCTGGGCGATGCACATGTTGAGCTCCATCTGGATAGTGGTGTAATTGGTCGCTCATATTATACTTCAGGTAAAGCTATCCAGAAGGCTGCGTATGGTTGCGATTACTGGAAAGATGCACCAATGACTGCTTTGGATAGCTCGCACCGGTAGACGGAAAGCAACAATTCAGGTGAAGTATAATGGGAAATGCTTACACGGCCATTGTCACCTAATTCTAACTTGACAAGGCGGGAGTCATTAAAAAGAAGAGGCTTGCAGTCTGTCAAGCCAAATACACCGCACAGGTTTAAATTGTATTCCTGGAACCTTAGTAAGTGTGCGTAATTGCGGACGCAGATAGGTGATAATGTCCTATCCGCTCCTTCAAGAGTCGACGAACTTCAAATAAGAGGTTTCGATAAAGTACACGGCATAACAAAGATTAATTCATTATCCTTATCTATTAACAGTTCACTCTCGTTCACGTCAAGACTAAATGTACGTAAACTATAATTTCCGAAGGCCACCAGCACGAACGCGATGAACATTACAGAGTTGCTCCAGGTCAGCCTGAGCGAGGAAGGAGATTTAACGTGTTTTTGTGGGTCTCCATCTGGGTATCGGTTGGCTGGTCTGCTAAATAATGTGCGTCTAGTTCATCGTGAGGACTACGCGCTCCGCAACTCACGTGGCCACATTGTGGCAGCTTGGTTGACCGTTGACATTATTTTCCGAAGGCGTTCGTGTACAAGTTTCACCTTCAGTTTTTGCGGTCGAAACACAACTGCCACGTATTGGTTGTGGTTTGAAAACAAAAGATAGCACACTCGTCATCCTTGAGGACTTCTTGTGAAATAAGTTTCTATCCCTCGGATTGACCTTTTTTTATAGCCGGTCATGCGCTATGAACGTTTTCATCCCCGTGGGCGCCTCAGTGGATGAAAAAGAGAATGTTTTTTCTTCTGGGGAGTAACTTATTTGATTTCGCCTTTTTTCCCAACACTTTTCAACTTGCCCTTCCAAACCAAATGCTTACACAGTTCAAAGGGTGAATTTTTTCTGGCTTGCATCCCCTTCCTGATAACAAAACTATTAGAGTTTATACTTCGCTAGAACTTTCATCTCCATCGCATACTTGTACAAGAGTTCTTCGGGGGTCTGTGCTGTTTCCTCCCTTGTTATTGCTTACGTAAGCTACATTGAAGACCGTGGTTCCAGCAACACCGTGTTTTGCGCGAACAATTAAGAATACTGAGCGCTGGTAATTCCAATGGGCTGCGGATTGTTCCTGACACAACTGATGTCAGGATAGATGTTTAGAGTTTCCCCTTGGTTGCCAGTAAGCGTGAACAAATGCCATTCGGTATGGACACCGGAAATGCCCCGGCGTTTCAAAGCACGGTGAGCAGAATAAGCACAACGGAACATCATCATCCTCACGACGGCCACAGTGAACGGTTTGCTACTCTCAAAAGGATCAAGCGGGCTTTCTCCTGGATAAAAAATAGAAGGCTGCTGCTTAGCATAACAACCGAGTTGTGTATACCGATTCGGGGGAGGATATGCTCACTGTCGAGTGTGTTCGGCACAAATCCTCAGGCAGATTAAGGGTTTATGTATTTTCGTGTAGAGTTTCAAATCCAACCTCTTTATCTGTGTGCACTTGAGTTTCGAAGGCTCTGCAGTGGATTGATTTACATCATTTGAAGTGGGCCGCGTGGAGCAGTTCATCATCAAACTGAGCGGCTAGGTCATAACGGAATGGTTTACATGGTCCATCAGTGAACCTCAAGTTGGGCTAAAATTCACCTCTTATAGTGTCATTCATCATAGGACCAGCCTACCCTCTAAGACTGTCAGCGGCGCCCCCAGCCATCTTTTAGAATGTTGACTGATAATATAACATTGCCTTCACTTGAAGCACATTCGAATGCAGGAACTGCATCCTGTTTCCGAATATGGACATTCAGATCAACAGACATTCACCTGATACATAATTAGACAGAAACTGCATTCCCAGCATTGAACTAGTGCATCAAACAGTCGAAGTAACTCTAACATTGATCTGAAGTGTCCAAGCTGAAACAGAATTGGTGGTGAATAAAAATGCCGAACTGACAAGTGAATGAATCTCACACAGTCTACTCACATAAATATTCGACCCTGACCGTGTGGAATAACACCCAGTCAACGTCCGCTAACCGTTCATCGCGTGGAGATTGATAGCCCCCAATATCATTCGTTGACAGCCACCCTTTGTTTTTGCAGTTTGTCTTAAAACGTCTTGATGAAATATATGTAATTTTAATGACATGAGGAGATATCAAAAACGATTTTTCGTCACCTCGTTACTTCTCAAATTATATGAATTTTCTGACAGTTACATGAATGATCTCCGTATAGTCTCGGATATTGTAACATACCGACAGTTGCAAACTCTACATTAACGGCGAAAGTGTTGGGACTGGTCCAACAAAATAATACTCAGCAAGTGCTCACTATCGACAACCGATCAACAGCAACAAACAAACAATCAGCGCGGTATCAAGCCTGCAAAGTAGGGTGTGCACAGGAACACGTCAGACTGGCGAGATACGGGGCCAGTTGTGATTTTGGCCCGTGACGGACAACACAAAATTGACGAGTTGACTAAAATGGAAGTAGGAAAAATACCAAGATCATGGAGAATGTACAGATAAATGCGACCATCAAAATATTTTTCATGGTTGCTACGCAAGATCTGTGAGGCAAACAAAGATCCCGGAGATGGCAAGGAGGATGGTTTATCGTTTAAGGAGAAGTCGTCTTTGCTAAGCCTGGGGATAGGTGTGTGCGCTCCGAAGACAGTGTTTACTGGATGTAAAAGCAGGCCGGAATAGAGCAAGATATAGTTCCAACGAAAGCGTAACAAATGCGTTTACAAAGTAATACTTGGAATACAAACAATTGAAACGGTCTAGTTACACAAAATATCGCAGAATAACAAATAAGTTTTCCGACCACTACACCACAGTCTGCATGGAACATGATACAAAATTAAGACGTGGTGGTGGGGCAAACACCCGGATAACCCGAATAAGGAGATGCAATGTAATGGCAGAAGAAAAATGTTCTGTGTTCAACTTCAGCGATATCCTGGAAGCATGGATTCGTTAGAGGACCGTTTGTTTGTTTTAACTGATTTATGGATTCGGTTTCCTTCTTCAAACGCGTATGGTATCTAATTTGGAGATGGATTATTTCTTAACAGTTTATGACGGTAAGTTCGCGGCCTTTTTCTACCTTTTGTACTCAGTTATATTCTAAGATCGGAACCAAATAGTTTAAACGGGTCTTGCCAAGGTGACTAGTACTTGATTCCCTTGCCTCGCCCAAATAGCTTTTTATTTTACTGACCGATACTCGTATGAATGTTTACGAAAATCTTTGTTCTATACCCTTATCTTTTCCACAACTCTTCCTCGTCTCGTTTTTAAATTAGCTGTGCGGGGTGTGCTAGCAGGTCTTTTTACGTTGTTTCTTTGTCTACATATTACTGTAGGAGCAACTGTTGAACGCTTAATTGGCCAAACATATCACTTCTGCATTTTTTGAAATAATACTTAATTCGGCGATCAAAACAGGCTATTGCTGCAGTGCTTTCAACCAAGGAGTGTAAAGTGTCTGTCGCGTTCGAAATTTCGACCACTCGCTATCCTCGCGACTGTTCGTGTTAGTGTACTCGTACGATGAGTAGCAGTGTCTGGTATAAAAACGACTAACGTATGCTTGGTTCTTCGACTTTTCATTAACAAGCGATACGAGGTTTCTAAACTGTAGGTTTATAAGAAGTTATCAGTGTTGTAGCAGGCTGGTGTGCCAACCAGCCGAAGTTTGCTGGATGTTTACAACATTCTCACATGGTATACGGCGGCACGCGGTGTTCGTTTTTGCTTATGGGCATCACCTTCCGCATGTCAAGCGTCTCTGCGAGATAAGTCTTGACCACGAAACCTTCCAACCAGCAGTAACCGATAGGACAGCTATCATGATAATTGCGTTGCGGCGTTTGTACAATAGTCGTGGCGTTAGATCTGTATCGGTTCCATCACTACGGTTGTCCTTCACGGAACGATTTTTATGCACGTTTAACGACATCAACCGCAGTTTTGAGCCGTGACTGTATGTGGACAGCCCGGTAGTTTACGTTGACCGGAAGACCAGGAGGCGGTGGCCTTTTCATGGTGTAAAACCGAGAGCGATCATTAATGTAGGTCGGCGGCCTGTCAGGTTTTATTTTCCTGCCGATTTTTTGGCAACTTTTCAGTAGCAACAACTATTCATAAGTGCTTTAGAAACAGCCTATGGGTCATTCTACACCTTGCAACCAGCTAGAAAGCGTCACAACAAGATTCTCTGTATATATTTCTTACCACCTTAAAGGTTGCTCCTTCAAAATGTGGAATTTCTGTCTTTTGCCTCCCACCCTAAACGAGTCTGCAGGTATTTGACTCAAACCAATTTTGCAAACAGCCCTTCCCGGTCATTGTGCATTTGTGCATTAACACTGGTGAAATACGCGTAACTTGTGTGAAAACTAAAACGGCATGGGTAATTAAATTATAGGACCGGCTGCAGTCTGCTGGAATGGTAGTGATATGGATATATGTGAAGGAGTAATACACGTGCTTGTCATGAGATACAACTGTTCTCATCATTTAGACGGATTTTACGTTATTTGAAAGTGATTAGCTAAGAGGAACGAAGGGTTTGTGCGAAGTCACCCGGTTGAGACTTTCTAAGGGGCTTGAAACAGTGGTTTCTGACATGAACAATCTTGGATGAAACAACCTGTGTTCTCTTTTAGACTTTTGAGAGTACTTGCTAGCTGCCGTTCTGTCCGCCCTCAGCTCTGCTAAATTTGCCGGCGTCGGAAATCGTAGGGTTGCTTTTATCCTGTTGGTTTTTTTATTTTCAGTCCGCTTACTTTCGGAACGACTATCACAAACAACTCGGTAAGCGCAGCGTTTCTTAAGTCCTGGAGGAATGCCTGAGAATGATGAAGCTGACGGGCAGCCACTTTAATAATTCGGTTTTCGCGGTTGCTTCCAGGGTCGACATCTATTGACTGGCTCATTGACCGAAACCGATCGTTTCTGCACCACCTTAGCTGTTTTTTAGGCATCAACTACGCTTACCGACCGGCTGATCGGTGAAGTCTGTCAGTGAACCTTATGTTCTACTTTTGTACGAGACACTAACCCTCATGTTGGGTCTCCAGGGTGCTCTCTAGTAACCTACATGGAAGACGATATTTTATTGATGTCTAAACGTGTGGGGCGGTTAGTCGCATGCCCAACAGCCGTTTAGTGGTTGCTGGGATAATCTTTGTCCGCATTGTATGTGGAACAGCACCGAATTCCTGTAAACTGATTCCACCTTGACAACTTTACGACTTTGTGCTCTGTACGACGAACCAGCAGCAATTGATCGTCGTCAAAACGAACAGTAGTATTCGAAGCAAGTACGTTTGCCGTGAATCCTAAGGCCTTCAAGTCCCTCCAACAAGCTCAGGCACGGAGACAGGAAGTAGGTGTTAGGTCTTTCTCATTACGAGCTGGTGCACTTATGCACAACCGATCAATACCTTGCGCCGCGCTAACCACGCAGTTACGATATTAAGTTCTTAACCACGTTACTGCGAGCCATATTGCTTGTACTTGTGGGTTGAATCAGATCCATCAATTTCGAAATGTGCAGCACCGTACGTGACCATTCCTTTCGTCTCTGGATAAAAGCTGTAGATTATCATGACTGACGACAGTCGTCTGCTCGCACGATTTGCACATGAAACAGTAGTGTGCTATGGAGATCTGTCTTTGTTACGCTCGCACATGCGCCCAAGTTATTAATAATTCAAAAGTACTGCATTCAGTTACTCATTTGTCTATATTCTGGATTTAATGAACGCACATTCACGGTGATCTAACCGTTGGAATGCGTCCATGGACACGCAGTGCTAATCAGATTATTCTGACACTTGTATTCAGTGGCTAGGCTTGCGCACGTCATATATCCAGGAGTTACGCGAACTGACATCCCGGTCCTATCGAGTACAACCATGTCAGACAGGCCAAACGGAACAGTCACGAAAAATTTACAGCCTCAGCGTTGTGCATCTCAATAGTGATTACGTAAGAGTGCTCAACTAGTATGGCACAACGTCGTGAGCTCACCAACCATTTTCATAGTGGCCGAGGTAGGGTCTTAGAATAGGTGCCCCCAGACAAAAAACACTTCAATCGCCCTACGGTTGACTGACCGCCGACGTATTATTTGACACTGTCGGCGTAATTCACAAGTCTGATTCTCTTCGGATACATCCACTACACACAGTGGTGTCTAGAATCCGACGGTGATCTCATTGGCTGGACCCTCGCGTTGATAAAGCCTTTCAATGCCAATTGTCAGACCCTCGAATCGTTTGTTCTGGATAAGGTCATCCAAGGTAGCCTTATCCCATTGTCTCACGGGTTTGACATGTGAGGCTGGAATTCGGACTGGGGTCCCTCAAATCAACCAGTGCAAACTACCGGGTAGCGTTAAAAGTTGTTCTGACAAGTCGGTTCACTTGTTTTCACCTTTCTTTTCCTCCGCTTTTACGTTTCATCTCTTGGAGCCCGGACAGCGAATGAAGATTGTTGCTTTCAATGTGCACATTCTCCTTCACAGGAGTCAGCATGCTGCTTTCTCGAGTCTCGTAGCTATACGTTGTTAGTGTTGTTGACTTTACTACGCTTAGACGGGAATATAGACCAGCTGTTGTTTCTCAGGGCTACCGTTAAGAATGAAGCCGGGTCTCGCGGTCAAGCTGGAATGAGAAATGAACCGAGCCCTAAGGCAGGACAGGGCTTTCACACGTAGATCTCAGTGAACAGTCGCCTGTCACGGCTGATTGACATGAACCAGAAGGACGTTTATTTATCGTATCTACGTAGTTCATGTGGCATTTGTGATACCTCTCCTGATATTCGGGTACAAGCCAAACATTCAAGTATTATTATGCTTGCAAGCGGTATGAACACAACGTAATCGTCGTACTCTAGAGGGGAAACGGCTAAGCACCGAACAGGTGCCCAGACGCGACACATTGACGGTGGCAGTCGACTACCACAACCGTGAACCTCCCACGAACTCAGCTTGTCGAATTGCACATGGCGATAGTGTCATCGGGACACAACGGTCGTCGTAACTTAATTACAGGCGACCACTACGTGTACAAATCAATTTGACAAGTGTTCCAGTGGAGTTTATGCACCCGAGGTGTATCAAAATCAAGCGACTCTCATAGTGAACTGGTGATGACTAATGAATGTCGTAAAACAAATGCAATAATGAATGGGATTAAACGTACATTCAGTTAATCGAAGGGAAATAATCAACGGATACTTATCGTCGTACTGTAATCAGCTCAGCGAATCAAGTGTGCTGCAGTTGATAAGCAAACGTCGGTCAAGTAAGAAGACGAAACAAATAAACGTGTCACCGTAAGTTATATTAATCTTATCGCCATTAACTGTTGGTGGTAACTCTCCATCACAGCTTATTCGTTTTGGAGTAGCCACCTCGACCCAGACCATGTCGTTGTTCGTACCCGCTTTGTTTTGTCTTTTTCTGTTCACAAGTGCGAAGTGGTCGATTAAAAATTGACCGACAGGGGTATGCGAATTGCAGGCCGTCCCGATCATAAAGGTGGTTTTCTAAACAAGCGTCGGGCAAAACTCAGCAGCAGAGGTCCGATCTAAAGGGGCACCGGAAACACAACAGAGGTGGGTTTCTGCTCATTCGGCAGAACTTGTAGACAAACATCAACCAGCTGCTCAGCAGGCCATGCGCTATTCGATTCTTATATGATGTGGCCACACAGAGTGAACCGATATCGTCACAACTATTGAGAACGCAATGTGCCTATATAGAACAGGAAAAACGCAGTTGAACGTTGGAAGTGATGATAAATGAATGCAACTTCTAAGTGCAATAATGGACAGGACGCTGAAATTCAGTGTAAGAAACCGAATTCAAATCTAGCAAGAAGGAATTTGTTTCCTGAGAGAAAACCCACACATACCTCAATAAACGCGTTGAGGAGTTTTTACAAACCAAGTGGAAACGTTTTTCTGTCGTGTGCCCTGCGTTAAAGAGAGGGCAACAGTGTTTGCTGCGGATTCTGAAATGGAATCGTTTGTAATCGCTACTGATCGGGTATTGAAGTCCTAGAAACGGTACGCTTCGTGTGCACTTTCTGGCGAACATGGTATCGTTTCGTAGGGCATCGTCGATGGCCAAATGAAAAACTGACAAATAACCGCACGGTATTGGTGTGTGCGTGTGACGGAGGTGTTTCGTTGTTCCAGACAACAGAAATTTGGTAATATAGTGCCGGGTGGTTCGCGCAATCGGGAGCTCTGAGAATAGACTAAGTACTCTGCGTTTGCAGCCTCAGGAATAAGTTGCCTTCAGTTATCATAGGAGTATATGCTTTGCAGGAGAATGTCTGCGCTGAGTATTTTTTCTGGTTTCTTTTTTAAGTTACTATTCTGGATTCCATATGCTTTCTTGAGGGGAAATACCTTCTGGAATCATTGTGTATTTTTCAGAGTCCGTATATGCGATTGGGAGTTGTGGCTGTTTAGTGGCGAAATCGTCATAATCAAGACGTCGAACTTCGGCATGTTTTAATAACGCGCAGTCTTTCAAGACTACCTGACTACGAGTATGTGATTACTCTGTTCTAATTCATGAAGGTGCAGACAGGTGATGCTGTGAGCGCAGATGTTGTGGAAGTGGGAATCGCGTGGACAGTGTACCCTCGTTGATTGTAATTCCTCCATCTTAAACAGCAACCGAAGGTATTGAATCATTCCGACAATGTGGATTGGTGTACTTATCAACGACTACTGGCAGCTGGCAGTTTTACAGGAAGTTTGTTCGTCCAGAAAACACCAGTGTAAAGGCTGGTTGACTTTCCGCAGCCAGATGATGGTGTAACTTCTTTTGTTGATTAACTGTTGCTGGGAGTTGCTACGAAAGTTATGGTTGGCAAAGTCTGAGTCCTTTAAACACAGTGGCCGGAGTGGAACGAAGAGCAGTGGTCTAACATGTTCAGAGAGATAGGCCATCTATTAAGCGAGCTGAGCTGGTGCCAACTTCTGTAACTGTCGTTTTGTGCTACATTACACACATACACATACTGACATACCGAAGAACCTTGCAATTGAAATTCTGAAGCTCCTGATAAGTGAGAACGATAGCCTCCGCAATAGGATGAATCCTTTTCCAAAAGAATTGGTTCAATTAATGAAGCTCTGCATGGAGACTTACCTACAATTTGACAGCCGAGTCTACTTGCAGAAGAGAGACACACCAATGGGCTCACCTACATCGGGATTATTGCAGACGCCGTAATACGATACATCAAGTCTGAAGCCTTTCAGACATTCAAGCCCAAGGTGTGGCTTCGATATGTGGATGACACATTTGTTGTGTTACCTCGGATTCAGCTTGACTAGTTCCACAGTTGTTTGAGTAACGTAATAGATAGAATAACGTTTACATGCGAAGAATAAAATTCACACCTGGCGTTTCTCGTTGTATCGATCATAAGAAGACCTGATGGTAAGCTTGAAACTGCGTTCTTTCGTAAGCCGACAACTGATGTCATTCTCAGATTCGATAGCAAACATCCAGGCTGTCATCTTGAAAGGTGCGTGCAAACATCAGTTTGACGTGCAGACACACCGTAGCTCAAGCGAACTCAGAAGACAAGAACAAAAACACCTGTTCAGACTGTTTGTTCCCAATGGGTGCCCCAGTAGCTTCATAGAGATATCTATCAGAAGGTCCACAAGAACTTAGCGTGAAGAACCAAAAACGCGAATGACAGTGCCATATATTCACGGCACATCTGAAACAGTACAAAGAATGTATCCAAATGTCACACAAGCCAAACTCAACACTCCGTTCAGTTCTGGTGAACGCTAAGGATCGTGTAGAACCACACGAACAGTCTGGCGTCTTCTACGCGATTCCTTGTGTCGGGTTTGACCAACAGTACGTGGAAGAGACAGGCAAACAGCTACGCACACGCGTGCACGAACACAAATTAGCGATGCGAAGAGCCGACCCTAGATCACAACTGTGGCACCACTGCACAGACACAGGTCACGAGGTCAATTTAGGTTACGCGAAAATGGTTGCACGGGCGAAGATGAAACGGGAACGGCTTGTACTGGGAGCTCTATTCGCGTAATTCGTTCAATCGACACATAAACATAGACAGCCACTACGTCAGCATCGTTGACAATGAAACGAAAAACTAAGGAAGACAGTGACATTTGGACACGGTGAACGGCGGAACGATCTCATTCCGACATATTTGTTTGATAACGGATCCTAGTGTGGATCTGGAACGTCACAATAAATCGTTCACTACTCAGTGTGTGCCGTTTTTCAAATACTCTACATATATGTGTACACCACAAATGATCGGCTCGAACCAAAAGTGTCAACGCTTCAGTCCGTCCCAAAAACAATGTGCCGAATCCATACACAACCTGTCAGCGCATCAGTTGGCATCTGACGAGAAGGCTGTTCTGGCAAAAGGTCTAAGATTTAATTATGTGGATACATCTACAACAGAATTCGTTGCGTCATTTGAGTCATGACTGAAGTGCGGTGGTCTAGACGAACAAATACAGCAACCTGTTAGAACAATGATGTGCCAGCGATTGACCAATCGAGAGTCAACAAATATCTTAACAACCGGTGAAAATAAGGCGCTGAGGATACTTAGGAAGGGCGACTAAATCGTCCTCCTACCCACAGACAAGGGCAACACCATAGACGCATGTTGAACAGATAGGATTATGTTACGACCCCCTGAGAGAGGAAGGCAAGAATGGACAGGAAGACCGCGAGCGGTATCTCGATCACGAATGAAACGCAACGATATCGCAAACGATACGAATAATCGGAACGCAAGTACTCGGACCCGACTCTCGTAACTTAGAACCCCCCACCAAGAAAGGAAAAAGACGGCCTTCAAACGAGCTTTATTTGGTGCTCAGCCCGTAGGCAAAACAGTGGCCCAAAACGGCTGTATTTATAGGTTTTCGGTGGCCTTGGTCCTAGGACACTGAACGGGCCAATCAGAAGCGAGCGCGCGAACTCGAATCTTCCAGAATGATGGTGGGCATTCGAGTTCTCAAAATAGAAGCATCTATTTCCCTTGGGAAATATAGCGAGTTTCTGGGGGAAAAGTGCTTTTCCCAACAGATTATAAAAGAAGAATGAATGATCTGAAAGATTGAAGCATCTGATCGAGGGAGAACCTTCGAAAAGTTTGACGGGTCGAGTAACCAAAAGAAAGAAATCACTAACAGACGAACAATCTACGTACTTCATACCTGTCGAAGGATTAGCACGACAGCTCTACGGGCTACCAAAAGTCTACGAAGATCAAGCGCCGTTGAAACTAGTTGTCGCATCCAGGACGGCCCCGAATTTCCTATTAGGGTTTCTTTTTTGCATTCTCCGACCATGTCTACCTCACGACAATCGTGATGCGAGCAGATGGGCTGAAGTTGTAAGTAGAGAACTCGTTGGTTTCCTCCGATGCCACGTCACTGTTAATTAGCATACCGATGAATCTTGTAATAGAAAGTTTAAAGCTACTTATAATTAATGATTGCATTATCCGTTGTAGGTTTAGTCTTTCTCTGTGGTGTTTGTTTCTTTCATTGGTGCGTCATTCGAAAGTGTATGTTGTTGGGTTTTCGGTGCTAGTTCTTTTGCCGTGCGTTGCTTTTGGAAAATGTCGGTATGTGGTTTTTTCGTCAGCGTCATTCAGCTCAAATTATTTCATCCTTCCGCTTTCACCTGGGTTGACCACGGAAATAATTTCACGAAATTCATCATAATGCATGTGGTTAAAGGCGCTTATAAATACG
>QNGE01005766.1:12606-39161 GCA_008508345.1 Paragonimus westermani
TTCGCTACACGACGGAACTGATACATGGTGTCTAGAGCGACTGGAGTATCCTCAGAAGAGTATGGTGTGCAAATGAGTGTTTCCGTTTCTTGTCGTGCTCAGACGCTTAAGTAGTGTGTTGGTTTCTCCAATAAAGCAACCGTTGTGTCGGTTTACAACATTAGAAAGCCTGGTCAATGTTGTGGCTATCCACACAAAAAAACGTCTGGACACTGCGAGTGTGAATCGATTGTCAGTAAACAGAGGAGTCATCTGAGAGATTTGCCGAATCAAGCGTAACTCTGGAATTTGGTTTATCAGCCTCAGAAAGTGGGCGTAATTCTGATTTAGCAGACGTTTCCATTGTCGATGCAAACTTTTTGAAAGTTCGAGCCAAACATTTA
Organism: Paragonimus westermani; assembly: GCA_008508345.1. Classification (NCBI taxonomy): domain Eukaryota; kingdom Metazoa; phylum Platyhelminthes; class Trematoda; order Plagiorchiida; family Troglotrematidae; genus Paragonimus; species Paragonimus westermani. The sequence goes on from QNGE01005766.1 coordinate 12,990, forward strand.
ATTTCACTGTCTATTCTCGGCTACTAAACATAGCTCTGAGTTAGTGAGATCATGCGAGTTACACCAGGATGGACGGAGTGCAACTGTTTCATTACGCCCCGCCGTAAGACTGTCGGAATCACTGCATGATCTGTCAGCATCAAATATCTGTTAATCACGGCAAGCAGATCCTTACGGCGAGAAGATTGCTTTAATATTTTATCTACTGATTCGGTTGAATGTAGCTCAAGAAGTGCCTTAGTGAAACATCCCTCTCTGCCGCCTGCCTCGCCGTGTGCTCAGTTGCTGGTAGGCCACCGAGTGAGTCTGAGAAGTTCCTGTAACCGTCACCATCCACTAATATTTATGAAATGACTGAGTTCTCATCCAAATTCGTGATCGTCTATTCTTTTAGGAAGTAAGGGGGCGTATCTGAGTATGCAGAACCCGACGTGTTTCGTGAATTGGATACCAAAATTGTGTCCTAGTAACATCCTTGCCCATTACTGTAATCGACTGACGATGTGAACCGGAACACATTTTTTGCACCAAAACTTGACGGCAAACGTTCGTGGACTGTATCTAAGACAAACGTAGAATTTTATAGAGTTTATATCGGCAAAAATTGAGCACGTGCTCTTTATTCAGTATGTGGCTGTAGTTCTATTTAATCAAACTGAGTGTGTCTGAAAGATACAAGAAGGCTTTCTGTGAACCATTAGGAGTTTTGTGATGAACATTCCTGACGCTAATATAATGTACAGGTGGAAACATACAATTCAACAACATGGGTTCTCTGTTATTGTGCCTGATAGTGTTTTGCACTTCTTATACGTTCGATCTTTATCCTATATGGTTCAACTCTAATTACAACAAGTTTTGTGTAGGTTAACCGCCCCTAGTGCTTTACTTTGACAGGGTTGCTGTAGTGATTATTTCTAATTTTGTGTCGTATTAGGCTAGAAGCAAGTTGTACGTCAAAATTTGTTTGATACGTACAAGTGGAAACGGACAGGCCTTTGAGTAAAGCCGTGACATATGTTCAGTGTGTACATGATGGTGTGGTACGGGGAAATCATACCTGTGAGATACAACATTATGATGAACGTTCACCAAGCCTAGGAACAATTGGAAGCTAATTTGATCCGTTCGCTGAAACTTTTTTCTGCTCTGGGTCCGGGTGACGGTTCTCTCGATCACTGATGAAACCTCAACATATTGTGTGCTTCCTAAGCAGAAGGAGTAGTTATCAGACTTGAGATGAAGACCATAGTAAGGTACAATCGATGATCTTCAGCTGTGGTGTCCACAGTGTTAATGTCCTCTAAGTAGGCTAAACGCGATTATTAAACCTGACGGTAACGTGTTCACAACCCGTTGAATAACTGCCCGAACACACCTCACACCAAATGGTAAGTGGGTGAACTGATACATCATGAGATGTATGTTGATAGTCAGAAACGGTTTACTGTTTAGGTCAGTGTCTACTTGCTCGTGAACACTCAACTGTCCTTATCAGTCGGACGCATAGAAGTTGCCTCTGATCGATTATCGAGCCAATCACTAATGACCAGACTGTACCTGATGCTGATTCATATTGTCACTGTCTTTACATCAGAGAACACAACATAAACCAAATGTTTTTGTTAGACGAATGTAATGTCACACTATCTAATTTGAAATGGAAGACAAAGGCTGACAAGAATTTTCTTCTGATTTCCTTCAACAGTAAGATGATCAACATACATGGACAGAAATCGCTGACAAAACTTCAGCCTTTGTCGTTCTTTTTCATAACTGTGTGATCGGTGGGTTTTACGCTTCTGGTCTGGTGAACAACTGGTTACAGTTGACCCCAACACTTCATTCACAGTCCTATTGCGCAATCGCGACCCTAGATTGTCAGCGTTCTCAGAGGCAATGTTGATCAAGCGTCACGCACCGGCCCTTTGTTGGCAAAAGGTACTGACGCAATCAATTTCGTTGCCGTGGCAGTGAAGCCTGATTGAAACCAAGTGAAGTTCGTTCATTTCATTGTTTTGACGCTACGCGCTTAACCTATATAACCGAATGTTTTATGTAACCGACTGATGAGAATAAACGAAATGCTTGCATCTCGCAATGTATGTCTTCTTGCTGTCTTGATGAGTCGACTCAGAGTTGGAAAGATAACTATAGTAAACTTCCGAAACGGTGAGTGGCATTACCCACAGATTATCTCCCAAGGACTCTTCAAAAGTGACCGAAGCGCAGAAGAATGGCCTTTTGCCCTCAAACTCTAGATGGTTACAGTCCACAATTCCCCGAGAATCATTGTTTGCTACTTTTAACAAAACTTCCCTGGACCAGTTGCTTCACCATCGTTTCATCGAACGGCCAATAATCTCTTTGGATTACTGTTGAGTAGCTGAGGATTTGGTTCATTTCAAGCTGAACATCGTTCACACTTAGTCGCAGTCTTCGCGTTCAGACAGACTTTCCAGACAGCCCTTTTTGAAAAAAAAAACACTAGACTCGAGCTTCGCTCTCACTAGAGCTGGTCAGTAGTGCATATCCTTGCCTGATGATTGCTCACTTGCGAAAGTGATTGAGCGTTCAAATATGATAAGTCGGTCGTCCCAGTTTGAGGTTAATGGTATCGTGGTCAACGCGGTCAACTCAAGAAAGCGTGGCCGGAGTTCTAATCTCGGCCGTGGCAAGGACATACACTACTGACGAGCATAAACGACAGAGAAACTCTAACCCGGTGCTACTTTTCGAAGGAGGCTGGCTGGATAACTTATCTGCACGCGAAGGTTGTTATCAAATGTGAATGTTGTTCAACTTAAAGTTATAATCTCTTGTGAGATATCTGTACCAAGTCTAGAACGAATGAAGTCAAACAGTTTAGGCGTCATGTTTAATATGTTTTTAATGAATGAATTTAGTACACAACGTTACGAGCCATCCTGGACATATTCTGCCTAGACAACACCTTAGATCGTTTGGTAATGCATTCCAAGGATCCAGTCTCTATGGTCGGCCGGACGGACTGCGTTTACGAAATCAAATGCGGTAATTACAATTCCAGCTATATTGGAAAGGCAAGCAGACAACTGAAAGCATGTGTTGTTGAACACAAGAGGCACACGCATTTCCCTTCGAAAGACGCATAGCATCTTCAGGTGCTAAATGAATATTCACTAATCGCATTAAATGCAATATCAGAGAATCACAACGTAGATTTTGATAAAACTCGAGTGATTCACAGCGGTCTGCCTTTCCATGCGAAACGATGCTGTGCTTAAGCTATCGCCATTTGCACCCAACACGTATGTGTTAACCGCAGTACAGTGTGGATGGATAAGCAACACCAGACACGGACACACCCTATCTGAATCAATTCCACCCCACTTATTAGACAGAATTCGGCCAGTCAGTTCGGATACAGCGCAGGTAAACCTAACCACGATAAATCCCACATGTTCTTTGTTACTCCGTTAATGTGATTTTGGACTGCTGTGGAGTAGTCAGGGCTTTGGTTAAACTCAAGCTGAACATCATTCACATTTGATAACAACCTTTCAGCGATTTGTACACGGGTTCGAGGCTGGGGGCCCAGTCTACCCGGATCCAGTCAGTTTGCTCGTTTCGATGTCCGGCGGTTTTCTGTTGACATGAAAGGCAGTCATTGAAAACGGGGTGTAGCACCGCTCTTGGGGGTTACAAAAAGTACCAATAACAGAGTAAAATAATAATCTAGCAAAACGGGATAAATTATTAATTTAACGGTTTATTAAGTAGGTGGGAATCCAATAGCACTTTGAGACGGTCTTTAGAAGAGCAGCTAACAATCTCTAGTGGTAGGTCGTTCCAGTAGTTGATAACCCTATAAGAGAAGAACTGTTGTCTTAGGAAGGTCCGAGGTCGAAGCTTATAGAGCTTCTTGTCGTGGCCTCTTCGACTGTTATCACTTACTAGGGTAAAGAATTGTTGCACAAGTCCTGTGCTAAAGAGAAAATGTGTAAGAATTAAGTCGCCGCGGAGTCTACGAAACTCAAGTGGATAAAGATCGAGAATTTCAAGGCGAGACTCGTAGGATAGATGCCGCAAGCCAGTGACCATTTTGGTGGCCACTCGCTGGACACGTTCAATGGCGAGTATGTCCTTCTTCAAACCGGTGTAGACGACTTGATTGGCATACTCGAGCAATGGTCTTATGTAGACTCTGTAAAGCGTGTGAAAGGCGCGCTTGTCAATCCGGGGGAAGGTTCGTTTGATCATCCCGAGAGTCATGAGACCCCTTTTTGCGGCCAGCTGGTGATGATAAGAGAAGGACAACCCAGACGATAGCCAGATCCCTAGGTCTTTTTTGAGGTCTACTTTCGTGATACCTACTACACTTTGTGCACCATGTATCACGAATAGGTTCCCAGAGTCTCCTCCGAGTGACATGTGCGCACACTTACTGTCGTTTAGAGGGAGACTCCAATCCTCTGACCAGCACTTAATACGATCAAGGTCAATCTGCAATGCACTGGGGTCACAGGCGTTCCAGATTTTTAAGTCGTCGGCATAAAGGAGAGCGTTGCTAGAGATCAAATCGGGGAGATCATTGATGTAAATAAGAAACAACAATGGACCAAGTACCGATCCTTGAGGGACCCCCACAGAGACTGGGGATGGGGACGAAAGGCCTGAACCGGTTTTTACTCTGAAAGTCCTGTTACCAAGAAAGGAGGTTATCCAGCGGAGAACTTCTCCTTGAATCCCATAGGCTTCTAGTTTGTGCAGCAGAGGACCGTGTGGGACACGGTCGAAGGCTTTGGCAAAGTCGAAGAAGATAGCATCCGAGATATGACCATTGTCTTTGGCCTCTGTTAGGCTATCCATGAAGATTAACATATTAGTTATGCATGACCGCTCAGGAAGAAAGCCATGCTGGGTCGAAGAGAAGAGGTTATTTGAGAAGAAATGCTTAAAGATAGTGCGTTTTAACAGTCGCTCCATTATCTTGCATGGGATGCTGGTAAGGCTGATCGGTCGATAACTAGCAGGAGAATGACGATCGCCTGTTTTAAATATAGGTGAGACATTGGCCTCTTTCCATGCCTCCGGAAGAGTGCCTGTCCGAAGTGTCTGTTTAAACAGATCGAAGAGAGGCATCGCCAAACTGACGGCCGCTTCTTTGAGGATCCGGGGATGGATCTTGTCTGGTCCCATGGCACTATAAGGATTGATCTTAAGCAAGAGGTCCTGAACGTCAGACACAGAAAAGTCAGCTGTCAGGATGGGTTGTTGGAAGTGCCTCTGCGGGAGAATTGGATGCCAGTTTGGCAGATCCACATTGTAGACTGATGAGTAGTATTCCCTGAACATCTCGGCAACCACTTGGGGGTTGGAGGAGGTTTCCCCGTCGGGAAGCCGCAGAGAAAGCGCTGAGGGCTTAGTTTTTCTCTGGCGTCGTATATACTTGAAAAGAAAATTCTTATTCTCGTGAGCTATTTGTAGGATTTTCGACTGTACGTGTTGGGTGTGTTGCCGGATTTCCCGCTTGCACCTGTTTCGTACAGAGCGAAAGGCCTCTAGATCCTCTGGCCTATCCGTTAGCTTCTGTTTAGAGAATAGACGAGAACGTAATTCAAGAAGGCGGCGTATGTTCCGCGGAAGCGGTGCACGAGAGGAGAACTTCCATAGTTTTCGAGGAACAAATGCCTCATCGGCTTCGTGAATGGCAGCTTTAAAGGAAAGGTAGTTCAAGTTCACTGAGTCGGATGTGAGGCTGAGTGTGCTTAAGAACGTCCTTAGTGCGTTAAAGTCTGCGTTTTGGAAGTTTCGGAATGAAGTCTTTGTTACAGCGTTTTGGAGCCAGTAACAGATAAAGTCAAAGTTTAGTAGCATATGGTCACTATGCCCTAGCGGCGGTTTGATGACCACCCTATCTACCAGGTGAGCCTCGTTCGTAATGACCAGATCGAGCAAGGAGGGTGTCTGTCCTGGACGGTGCCTTGTAGGTAGATCGACATGCTGTGTCCAGGCTTTCTCATGGATCAACATTGCCAAGGGTTTCGAGAACCCGCAGCCACAGTCCTCATGAGAAGCCGCCATAGAGTTGAGTTTGGGTGCGTTGAAGTCACCCATAATAAGAAGATGGGAGAAACGCTGGGCAGACGTGAGTCTGTCTAAGGTAGCAAGGATGGCTTCGTCGTCGGATGCACTGCATGACGGCGAGCGGTACACAACACCGGTAAGAAGCGTGTCACGTTTGCGAAGTTGGAGTTTAATCCAGAGCGTGTCGCATTTCTCTGGGAAGGTAAATTCCCCTACGACAGCTGGCACTGGGAGCTTCTGGCTTAGGAAAACGGCGCAGCCTCCCATGCGTCCACGGGAGGAGTCCGTCCGGTATAAAGAGTAACCAGGGACATGCAGTTCATTATCACTGATATCCGCGGAAAGCCAGGTCTCTGTTAATGCAAGAATGTGAGGGCTAGTGTCGTGGACCAGCTGTCTGATTTCTGGTAGTTTGTTCAGAAGGCTCAGACAGTTGGTGTACACGCACTTTAAGGCTACTTCTTCGTTTGGCTGGGTGCAAAAAGAGACAGAAGTGCACGAGGGAAAGCTTGGGAAAGTAGCCTCAGTAGTGAGGGGGGGTTGCGTAACTGGCGGTGTAGATCTGTGAGCCCCCTTGGGGGGCATAAGTGAGCGTCCCTGTGGGACGCTTCGTCCGCTTCTCTTGGCTCAAGGTCGATGACCTTCGAACTGCTCTTGCTTTCAGAGCTTTTGGAGGGTGATTTGCAGTTTTGCACCCTGGAAAATTTGGATGAGGTTGTAGATGAGAAGAGAGTATAGGACGAAATGGCCCCGATGCAACCGGGGAGAGAGCCTCGGAATGAGACAAGTTGGGGCCATTTTGGATGCAGGGGGGTCCCAGCAGACTCACTGGGCTGTAATGCTTAAGAATAAAATATTTTTTTAACGACCGTTTTTTTGTGAGATGATTGGGGGTCTAGAAGAGTGATGGTCCTTAACACCTTTGGGATCTGTTCTACCGGCCCCCTGCATATCCACAGGCGCTTGACTTTCCAATGAGATAGGGGCAGTGGCCTCTGAAGTGTGTGCTTGGGGTGGTTCGTCCGAGGACACCGGTCCCCTCTTGACAGCAGGGATGAGGACTTTAACGCTATCCTGCAGTTTGGGGTCAGCCTTGATGCATAACCTTGTTCTAGCAAGCCGAGAGCGCTTCTGCCGCTCCTGCGGTGAGCGATCTAGTGAGACTCCCCTGAGGTTAACGTGCTTTTTCTTTAGTTCAACCGCTTTTTCCAGTACTTCCTTCGTGCTAATCTTTGCGGGTAACGTCACAAGGAGTCCCAATAACCTCTTGGTAGCTTTGAAGCGAAGTCTGCTGGCGGAAACCATTTTTATAGACTCTGGAGGGAAACAAGCGTTTAGCACCGCTCTGGCTTGTTCCCTTGGAGAGAGAGAGAGAGTAGTCGGAAATCGTCCCCACAAGACAACCCTCTTCTCCCGGAGTGCTCTGTCCTTCAAGCTCGTCGCGACTTCCTCAATTTGGGCAGTGGACAAAGCCACTGTCTTGCGGGCAGCTGCAGCGCCTGGAAGGGCAAGGACAATGTACACATTCAACGAGCTCAGTTCTGACTTCATGTCAGATAAAGCTCTCTGAGTATCATTCAGGGCTTTTTCTACCGTGGCTATCTGTGCGCTCACATCTTTAGACGCCTTGTAGCCACACTTGCACGCGTCTGACTTTTGCTCGCTCGGGGTGGCGAGTAGAGGATCTAACGTGGACTTCAGTGGGGTGCAGCTATCTCGGAAGAGACAGCTCATACAGATAAATGATCTTTTTGAAGAAGTGAGCAAGGCGTACCGGTCCTTCCTGAGGCCAGTACACTTAAAGTGGTACCAGTTTAGGCACGTCTGGCATTGCATACCGTTCTGAACAGTCATGCGGCAGCCGAAACGACCACAAGCACTCGATACCTTCGATCCACCGATGCTGCTGGATCTTGTGCGTGTCATTGTGTTATGGTATGTGAGTAAATATGACAGTTGTTAATGGAAAGAAAACACGATGCTAGAAAATAATACGGATACTATCAAACACAAATAAGCTAATACCCAGTGATTTACGCTATTCTTCAACAAATAGCAATGATCGTATACAATTGTTTTTTGATGCACTGGGCATCAAAATGAAACACAAGTCTAGAGAATAATACGGATAATATCGAACACGAATAATACAATACTCGATGAGTTTTGCTATTCGACAAAGAATAGCAATGATCGTGTATAATTTTTTGATGCACCGGGCACCAAGATAGCAAAAATATGAATAGACAATGACAGCGAAGAAGTTTAAACCAAATTTCGAGTTGCCCGCGTGCAGATTAGTTATCCAGCCAGCCTCCTTCGAAAAGTAGCACCGGGTTAGAGTTTCTCTTTCCTTTGTGCTCGTCAGTAGTGTATGTCCTTGCCACGGCCGGGATTAAAATTCCGGCCACGCTTTCTTGAGTTGACCGCGTTGACCACGGTGCCATTAACCTCACACTGGATACGACAGAATTACCAGATTTGAACGCACAACCACTTTCGCTTATGAGCAATGATCAGGTTGCCCGATCGTCTTGATAGGAGACACAGTAACTCTTCTATTTACCGCAGTCGATAACCCCGCGATCAGGACTTCCGAGATAAGTCGAATTCCTTGATCTGATTAAATATGCTAGGGAATATTTTAGATTACTGATGAGCAGTCGGGGATCTGGTTAATGTTGTTGTTTGTTGTCAGTGCGGACAGTGGATTGTTAGCGTTCATCAGCATGCCGAAAATGGTACATGGCAATATAAATGGCATGGAATCCTCTGCCTAAAGTGCTCTGGCGGAACTCCGCGGTTTACAGCTGTCTGAGGAAGAAAGTTACGAATTGCGATTGACTATCCGTGAACCGTTCTGGCATGATGCTAATGGCCTTATTAGAATCACTTGTTACGATCGACAAACATGTTAGGATCTGGATGGGCGAACGGTTGTATTTTGGAGATTACCTTTTTAAGCTCTCTAAAAGCCCTGCACACAACATCCATGAACGATAATTTGTGACCGCTTCCGCCGAATAGGTCTATCTGTGGCTGTATGGTATGTGCGTAAAGAGGGACTACTCGACAATACCGGGGTATTAGGCTACAAATTCAGCGAAGCTGATTCAAGGGGAAGATTCAGGGTAATGCTGGATGGCCGGAAACTTGTCTGGAAGGGTGGTGATACCACCGGTTGCTATCAGGTGGCTCAGGAACTTTGAGATTGAGTTATCAAACACGCATTTTGTTAGGTTGGCTGTAATATCATAAGTGTTCAACCGTCCAAATAAGCTGCGCGAATGTGAAGGGTGCTTTCTCTCGGAAGAACCAGCTACTAGAGTATCGTTGAGGTACGGAAAACGAAGTCCAGAGAGCGGGCGATCTCTTGCGTAAAGCACTGAAACGTCTGGGTCACAGTGGTCATTTCAAACGGAACTTGTAAATCTCAAAAAGACCAAGTGGAGTACACAGCAGTCTTGGGCACTTCTCCCACAACCACCAGAATTCGATAAGTGCAAATTTAGTCAGTTTTGCAACCCTCGGAGCAGCGTAGACGGGTGCTTTTCACCCGTCTGTGATGCATTGAAAAGCTGTTACAGGTGAGTCTTTTCTGACGAGGTTTCACACTTGATTACGGTCTCCTTAAGGGTGTCATAAAGATGTTCCACAAGCTGAGTAAGACGGACGTCACACAGTTGCGTTGTAGCTCCCCTTGGAAGCTTAGACACTGACTGACGGAACTTCGCCTAGTCGGTTAAAATTCGGTTGCTGACAAACTCTGCCCCAAGACAGAAGAATCATAACAGTGAGTCCATCTCCAAGAATGGAGTAACTCTTAAGGTGGGTGCGCCTGCTGTATGTAAATCTAAGGATTTGGTGGTTTCGGAAGACGTGGTGGAATGCTGGATAGCTCGTAATACATAGAAACCTTAACATAAAATTGGGCGCGAAATACGAAAAATCCAACGAATTCGATGTCCACTGAATAGAATATAATGTGTTCAGCAGAAATAATTATACGCAGTATAGAAATAATTTGCGCAAATGCGTGAAAGGAAAATTAGAGAAACATTCAAGTTTGCAGAATGAAAATAACGTCCCAAATGTCATCGAATTTATTTCCTTCGAGCTCACTGTTTTGTGGAAACACGCTACAAACTTACTCTGCGTGCTTGGTGATTTACCCAATGATAATAAAGAGAAGCCGACACACGGCGCAATAATCTATATATCATCACGACCAAGGAAGACAAAATTGCACAACCAGATAATGTCCTACGTGTGACGCCGGGAACGGAAAAGAGAAGGGTTTATATACGAGCGGAAACAACATACGCAGTTGTGCTAAACAAACTCACCTTATCGGAGAGCGTTAAACTGCACACTAAAGTTGCAACAAAAATTAAGTCATTCTGAAAAGTCGTTACAGTCAGGAAAACTGCCCGTATTCTAGGTTTTATTTAGGCTCGGGGCTGGGAACAAAAACTCAGGTTCCATTTAGCGGCGATAGAATTTCCAGCAAAGGGGGTGGTACTGCTTTTTATGCCAATCTTTTGGTAAGTGCCTTCGGACTTACGATTTCTGTATTATCTGCGATGTCACAGTCCACCTGGTGCTCCATATCAGTGAATAATTAGGACGTTCGACCAGCCGATTCTACCCATCATCCATCTTCCGCATTTTTCAGGAAGGCTGAATCATCAGCAGTTTAGAATGAATGACTTCATTAGGATGCTTCCAAGTCCTTGTGATGGGGAACTCCAGTTGGATTGAAATAACTAACTTTGCCTGTTTATTTATGGGCTTCCAGGACTCAACGACCCCAACTTTCTTTAACTCAAGAATTTTCTTGAACCTGACAAAACCCACTCGTGATTACACACGGTGTCGCGCCCGCTAAACCTCATCCCCGGTGAATTACTTTCCTACCAACGAGGACCTTCTAGTGGACAACTTTTAGGATTAAGTGACCAAGATGTCACCATGTCTAACTTTATCTGCAGTACTGAAATGGCCCATCCAGTTGGCACCCATCACAGAAATTTTGAGCTAAAGGATGCAGAACCTCTCAAGACCTAACATTCCTCTTTAACTTGGGATAGTCCCGACCAGTCTGCGCGAATGAACCCCGGAAGACTCCCTGATAACTTTGCCGTTGTACCGTCAAGTTTATCTGTAGGAGGCGGATGGCTTGAATGGTCTTCTGAATATCTGTAACTGAATCCGGTCTGAATTACGACGCACGCATTCAAAATCGGTGCATAGCCTCCACTTGAGAAGAATGATTGCGCCATCTGCAACCATTTACAGGTCGACCGTTTTCTGATCCTCATAACCTGTTTCGCTCCACTTGCAAGACAAACCGGCTGTTCCCCAGCTGATGGTTCCATCAGGACTTGTCAATACCGAAATCGAAGCTGCTCCTGTGGCGGCTGATTGTCTCGGTAATATCTTTAATCTACTTTTACGGCGCCCAGCACCGTGCCAACAGTCTCTCTTCCAGATGATATACGCAGAACAGACACGTCTCCGCTGATTTTACTGGCCTGACCGCGCATCCTTAAAGGGCGCTCCTTGTTTTAACAAGGGTGCCAAGAAAGGCTGTTGGCTGTTTGAGCACGTTGCTCAATAGATTACTCGAACAATATTCTGGTCTCACAAACTGGAAAATGGTTGGCCTAATTCATAGCACTCACCGGTCAACTATCGTTCTTACAAAGGCATACAGCGCGCTTGAAGCGCATACGTATGACGCCTTTTTATGTGATTTTCCGACGGAAACTTCCGTCGTAATACACGGCATGGCTTCCGTGGACGGCACTCAAACATAAGCCGGACCTCCCGACGGCCACGATTTATTGAACTGTGTCAGTCGGTCACAGTACCTGGGTGAATGTTATGTATCCTGACTTTACTAAAGCGTTCGGTCGTGTAAATCACATCGTGTCGCTCGATACCTTACACAACCCACGTATGCGTGGCGTCGGTAGCTGCACTACTAACTCACCAATCATTCTTACGGTGTCCGCATTAACCTCTGAACCAATTGCTGAGTTCCCCAGGGCTTGTTTCTGCAACCTCCCCTTCTTCTCATTAATATACACTATGCACCTATGTTTCTATTTCCAAGTGATGTCAAAGGCTGGCATGTCATCACACTCTCAAGGATACTATCCTTCAACGAAGCAAGTTAAACATTCTGTTGCTGGGACTCAGGCCTACCCTCTCACGTCAAATTTTGGTAAGTGATAGGTATGGGACAATCAGTACACATTTAGCCCCAATTCCCTTTCAGTGGTGTCACCCTTGAGCCTACGTCTATTGAAAAGACTTAAGAGCACTCGTTTCCAGTACGATCTTCAGCGCATCATACACATCAGCTAATGCCAAGAAATCCAGCAGGATATTGACACTTGTTGATGGTCCGTATATCCAGTGGTTCTTCGAGCTACGTTTAATTTACTCGCAACATTCCTTGATAGGCTGGATCGAGAACCGTCGCGTTTGTGATGCGGCGAACGTTCGTAAATTTTGAACCCCTGGGCAACCGATTCAAGTCCGTAAAGGAAGACAGACACAAAGGCCGGTTTATCATTAATAAGGTACTAATGGTCCAAGAAAATACCAGAAAACTACATGGAAAAGGACCATAAACCTCGATATAGAAGCCACTAAATACACAAGTTCCGAGACCAAAGATTCACGTGAACACGATCAACTACAACAGTCGCTCAATGGAAGAGCAATAAAACGTAAACGAAGCCAAGGTCCACATAGAAGAAGGTACAGAAGTGGGGAGTGGGAATAAAAAATCTGCCCGGGGAAAAACTTTGAGGAAGGAACAATATCAAATTTTGGTAATACGTCAAGTCTGACGTTGGTGGGAGAAATGGTTTGTTACGCACCTAATTCGAATGATTTTATCAGTCCTTGTAAAATGGGCTTTCGGTTATCAGCAAGAATATTTCGAATCTAACAAGTAGAAAGATCAACCAAAAAGGAATATAGGAAGACAAGGAGCGTGGTCATTGACCTTCCATAAATCACATGACAATCGTCAAACATTTTAATCAGGTAGTTACTGTTGAAATAGCTGCTTTCGTGAGTGTTTGATGATTGCTATGTGCTTATTCACGTTCTCAACACGGTTGGTGGTCAGACTACCGAACGAAACCGTGGACTCTACTTTATACAAGGCCCAACCGCTTTTATAAGGCAGCCAAATGCCCGCAAGATACTGGTATGCCTCATTACGTAAAGATTTCACAGCCTGCAACAAACCGTTAAATTGACTGCTGTTCCCAGTGAAAACCATCGTGCGGGTTCGCTGGTAAATACGGTTCTTTTGATAATCAGTTAGGCCTACCAACTGGCGGAAACTCCGAGACACATCATGCAGTAAATGAAACCGGCAGAATAGGATGGCACAATGTGGAAAGACTTTACCAGATGGTTCTATAAAGCTGGACGGTCACAGCATATCAACCGCCAACTCAGTACGTGACCTGGGTTTACGCTACTCAAACTCATTCAATTTCTCAGAACATATATCGTTCCTAGTCGCTAAAACCAGATGGATGATAGGTTACATTAAACACTCATTCTTCCTATCTGCTGCACGATTACATCTTTATAAACTGTGTACGACCCCAGTTTGAGTACTGCACGTTGATATATGGCCACCTGCGCAAGTGTGATAGGCTAACTCTGAAAAGCTTCCAACGTACATTCACAAAAAGATTATTGGGTTATCCATCTTCTCTGAGCTACAGAGAACGCTGCCGGACGCTTGCACTCGATCCTCTCTGGTTACGGTGACTCAGGCTTAACCTTTCACTCATGTATAATTTGGTCTATGGCAGTAAATTCACCGTCAGCTTCGTGGCTAGCTTACAACACAGGCCGAAGAATAACCTTAGAAACAAGGACTTCAACTTGACAGCTCTTAAATCCCGGAAAAAACTGCGTTCAAATTTTTTCCCAGTAAATTATTCCTACATTTGGAACAAACTCCCGTATGAAATTAGATCCAGTAAGAATATACACCAATTCAAACGAAACGTAGATACTTTCCTAACAACGATGAACGTCATGTCCGTTTTCAAGCCCTACTTTTCTGAGGACGTTATCTTTAAATTCGGACCTAATAACATCAGACGAAAACCCTTTGTTTTGCGTGATGTTAAGTCACGCACCCCTCAAACCGATCAAAACTGCCCCTCTCAGGATAGATGTTTTACTTTTAGACTTGCCAGCGAACAAGAAAACATGTCTATAGTCAACACGTATGGGTGTCAATATACATGCCCGTTAGTAACAACTCAATCATCCTGGTACACCCTTACCCATACTTATTGATAGCTTGTGTGTCTGAGTTGTAAACCACCATCCAAAAGCAGAGCACGCCAAAATTGTTTGAAAAAACTCAGCCTGTTCCTCTCATTACTACATAATAACCTTGAGTCGCAAATCTTCCTATTTCTCCCCTGATAGTCCACCCAGCAATCTCTCGGTATTGTCAAACGTTCTTCTCATTCTATGTACTGTCTGCACAAAGATAACTGACACCGAAATTCGTCAATAATCGTATACTAGGAATAGCTAATACTCGATCTCCTTTCGCATTATTTGATAACAGCTGTACGCATATGACATATATTTCATCCATTAACACGTTATTGAAGTCACAAAAAAGGTTATGCCAGAATATCATATGTTCCATTGTTCGTCATAGCTCACATAGTCAGTTTCACGTTCCCCCGTTTATCGCATGATTCCGCTCTCCATCCTTAGGTTCATTGATATATCCCGCACGTGAAAACATCCCACCCCGTCTGGACACTTAAAATTCCGCAGTGGTTGGGCATATCGCGAACTCCTCGAAATTCTTAGGAATTTGAGCGAAGAATGACGTCCGGTCTAGAGGTCCATGCGTTTCCCGCGAAAGTATATGCGTCCCCACCTTACCCACATCATGAGGGAATTTTCTGCACATTTTTTCCAGACTATCTACATGGAATGATGACCAAATTCTTCGCCAATCCACTCTTTCCATCCTCCAACCACCCGTTTTTGGCACGACCTTGAGCATTAGGCCAGTGATCACCTTGTGGAGTCCCAATTAATGTAACAAATCAACTATTTTATCGAATTGTGCATATTCCAAGTACTGTCCTTTCAGAACTATGCAGCTCAAAGTTTTCTCCCTAAACGTGAATTTTTCCTTCATACAATGTCTGTTTTGTTGCTCTATTCACATAGCTGACTCGTTGTACAATTTTAAAATTTGGCTTTCAAATGTGCATATGCTTGAAGATCTGTACGTTGATCACGCTCTCCTGAGCGTGTTTCTCACAAAGGCGTCGAGAAATATACAATTATCATTATTACCTATTGCCTTCATCTGTGCTGCTGAACGATCAACAATGAAGGTCCGAACAGCAGACATACAAGGCAACATTTTATGCGGGTTGGAAAGCACCTTTCGGCGCAAACATGACGAACCTCAACACTTTCTCCTCTAGTGGAAGCCTATAGCTGCCTTCCACTTTCAGTAAATTTCGCAATTTCAAAATTTCGTTGCGATCATCTAATTTGCTGTGCTTCGTGCGTAGATTAGATAAATCATGCTGACGCACTCTAATCCCACACTTCCTTTTCACATACGTCCTCATTTTACGAGCACTCTTAAAATGGCTCATCATCTCAACACCGACAGCCGGACGTCTATTCCTAAGTTAAATATCCGACTTACCAACCTGAAAGTCGCGTGTCGTTGTACAATTTTAAAATTTGGCTTTCAAATGTGCATATGCTTGAAGATCTGTACGTTGATCACGCTCTCCTGAGCGTGTTTCTCACAAAGGCGTCGAGAAATATACAATTATCATTATTACCTATTGCCTTCATCTGTGCTGCTGAACGATCAACAATGAAGGTCCGAACAGCAGACATACAAGGCAACATTTTATGCGGGTTGGAAAGCACCTTTCGGCGCAAACATGACGAACCTCAACACTTTCTCCTCTAGTGGAAGCCTATAGCTGCCTTCCACTTTCAGTAAATTTCGCAATTTCAAAATTTCGTTGCGATCATCTAATTTGCTGTGCTTCGTGCGTAGATTAGATAAATCATGCTGACGCACTCTAATCCCACACTTCCTTTTCACATACGTCCTCATTTTACGAGCACTCTTAAAATGGCTCATCATCTCAACACCGACAGCCGGACGTCTATTCCTAAGTTAAATATCCGACTTACCAACCTGAAAGTCGTGTGAGTGCACCAGGTTTGCCTTCTCGATCTGATATTCATCAGTGCGATAATGGATGACCCAGAATGCATGACATCTGCACTCTGTAAAACTACAATTTATCGTAACAATTGATTAAATAAACATTACCGTTTGGAAAGCTCCGTTCGACGTGTACAATGTACGTATTTGTACATCGCACTTCCATACGGGCAGCCTGGCGGCAGGTCTATTCCTCTACTCTCCTTAGTACCTGCAGCTGTCTGCGAAGTGTTGATGAAGAAGCTTGTACAAGTATCCCGTTGAAATCTGCGCAAGTTTTCAACATACTCTTAAGACTTTCGGTACTTCAACTTACCGATAATGGAGCAGTTCAACACGGTGTTACGTCCGATGTTATGATATATGATGTTTTCCAGATCTGACTTGGAAATATCACTTGTACCATTTCACTAAAACTTTAGATCACATTCATTCCATTGGAGTTATCCAGTTTTTCGTGTACGAGAAGAAACCCAATCTCGGAGGACGTCCAAACGCATCTTTCGAGTGTTTCACCATTAGGGGATAAAATTGGCATCCGGAAAATGTCAAGATAGGTCGGCTTTGGTGAGGCACGGCGGAAAATCCCAAAATCCAGCGTACGATTGGGCAGATTCAAACGCAGGATTTCGTCGATTGCTCGTAAAAGTAAAAAAGTTGAACATCTCGCGAACCATTCAGCTAAGACGAAGTTCCATGCGTCCATCCGTCGTAGAAAAATTTCCTTGCTCAGTGGATAATATGGTGATCAGAAAAGAGAATGTAAATGAGAAAATGTGGGGTTATAACATTTACTGTGACGGGCAATGTGTACGAGGAAGTTTTTGACAAAGAACTCATAGGGTATTATTATTTTTGCTATGATTATTGGAATGTATAACCCTATCTACTGCTTGTTGTGGCATTTTTCTATGCACTCGAGATTTATTCGGGCAAACGGAGAGTTGAGTCAACGGTTTGGAGAGCCGCATGAAATGTGCGTGTGATAACAAAAGCTCACATGACGTCCTTCTGCTGGACTTATCAGTAACCACCGAGTTCACATTTCATAGCAATTTGGGCGATGCACGTACATGAATAAACGCATGCCATTAAAATAATGTTGAGTATCAAACGGTTTGGTGAGCGCGTAGTAGGCCGAGTGTTAAATGATCTTGTGAGTAAACCATATGACAAACTGTTTCAAGCAGGCTGTTTTCGAGGGGCGTTAGACAGCGGGGTGGTTGTCTACGTAATACGCATCTGACGGCTAAATGTTTTTCGGGCCACACTCAAGAAGGTCATCAGGGGATACAGAGTGTTTGGAGATAAACATTGTGTTTGTTAACGTAAGATCGCTAAGGAAACCCTTTTTAAAACGCTGAATCTTGTTACTGACTCTACCTCCTTTTGGAAGTTTATTTTAAATGTAGATATACTTTACAGGGAAGAAGGTTACATGTATACTTTTCCGGGACATCAGGGTTGGCAAGGTGGAACCCTTATTTCTTAGACGATATGGAGGGCTGTGTTGTGAGTGGACGGTAAACGCTTTGGTAATCACATCCGGATTTGTGAGTTTATACAGCAGCGTCAGGTTCAACTTTGAACTACGCAACTAAAGCGGATCAGTACCAAGTTTTTCACAGCGCTGTCTGTAGGTGAGTGAGGAAGAATATCTTAACAAGCTTTTGGTAAACGATCGTTAAAGGCTTTCTAACACAAGCCTATCAGACTTGTGTAGATAACAGTAAATGAAAGTGCAATACTCGAGTTGAGGCCGAGCACACATTTTGTAGAGCGTCAGCTTCGCAGCTGGTAGACTGGACGTCTTTTTGATGCAGCCTATTTTTCCTTTAGTTTTTGCTACCTGGAAGCATACTCTTTTGGAGAAATTGAAGGAGTTTGAGTGCCGTATCCTAGATCTCTGGCCGAAGTGTTTTACCAACGTTACAACTATCTACTGAGATGGAGCAATGGAGTAATTTACAACCATAAGTGATGATGTTTGATTTGTTCGCTAATAAGTGATGATGTTTGATTTGTTCGCTGAGAACGACATCAGTCGTGTTCTGCATCACAACTGCAATGACGTTAGGTCCCGTCGTATATTTTGTAGACAAAAATTGATGTTACTGCTCTAGCGGAACGTGCAAACGACTTTGTTATTGTCAGCAAACATAGAGGGCTTGCCATGTGTAATAACGTCGCACAGATCGTTTATGCACATTAAGAAGAGCAACGGACCCAGAACGCTTCCTTGGACCATCCCACTAGTCACTGGCTTTGGTGTTGAGCAGTGCTCTCCTATTTTGACTGTTTGAGTGAGACCTTCAAGGTGTGACGACAGCCAGTTATACGAAAGATCTTGTATGCCAAAAGATGATATTTTGATCAAGAGGCGCTTATGAGGCATACGATCAAAAGCCTTTTGCATGTCCAAAAGTACGGTAATTATCGCACTTCCTGCGTCGATGGACGTCATAATGTGGTTAAGGAATTCCAGATGACATGTCATACAACAGCGTTTACTGATGAAACCGTGCTGTGAAGGGTCTATAAGGTTTCGTATCCTTAATAACTCGGCTATGTGCACCCTTATTATCCTCTCAAATATTCTCGAGCAAATTGACGTGTGGTTTGTGGGACGATAGTTACTAGCGTTCTGCCTTGGACCACTCTTATGACGAGACATAATGATTGAGATTTTTTCCACTGGGGAGGGAAGGTGCTGGATAGAAGTTATAGGTTGAACAAATTGAGTAAGAGGGTGAGTATATCCTCACCTGCCGGCTTGACGACCATTGGTGGGATACCATCTGGTCCAGGATGAATTGAGGGCCTAATGCTAGCTAACTGTGAACGAACACTTCGAACATCGATTAGAACATTACTCAAAACCTTATCTGTTTTCGATGGAATATTAGCATGTAATGAGGCACTTTCTACGCTAAACGAGGCAGCGAACTGTGAGTTGAAGATTTCGCACATCGCTACAGAGTAATCGACAACCGGTTTGTTTTTGAAAGTAATAATTCTTATAGCAGGGTCCCTTATGGAATTTCTCCGTCTCATCAGTTGCACTAGTTTTGTGCATCTCTGCTCACTACGGAGTGAGCGTTTCTCTATGTCAATATGACGGAGTCACGTCTGACGTTCTGTGTTCAAAAATTTTGCTCTAGTGTTCTTCCGTACCTCGACTTAGGCATTCTAAGTCTGTCAGTCTCTTTTGCAGTGAGGATTTTACCTTGGACATACGAGCCGACACGTTTCGATTTAATAAGGTCCGAAACATCGATACAAAACGTTAGATGTCTGATAAATTCTCCGGCTGCTATACTTCAGTCTGACGTACGAAATAAGGTATTGTAATGTGAAGATCTCAGTAGGGAGAAGAAGGCATTCCAACCAATGAATTTAATCGGACGATGGAATAAAACTGCCGGTTTGGTAGCCATACTGGAATCAGACAGACGTTTGACTACATTATGGTCGCTTCCTGAGAATTGTTGTGAAACGGGTATCTCTACAGGCAAAATACCTATGGTAAATATAAGATCCAATATATGCCCCTTTCTGGTGGGCGTTAGGGTATGTTGGTTCCAACCATTCAGATGAATGCATGAAAGGAAATCGGCCTGTTTTGCTGGAGAAGAGAATGAGGTTCAGGAGATATCGGGCATGTTGAAGTCGCCGCCTACTAGTCTGTGGTCACAAGGCATGTTGGACACGATTCATTATCTTAACAAGATCGGTCAAATCATTGCTCGCAGCATTAGGCGGTTTGTAGATGCATCCTATTGGTAGCTCGCGAGAACCAATAGAGACCATTAACTACAACGAGTCTTCGAGTATATGAAGTACAGACCCATCAAGTGCGATTGCGGAAAATTGCTCCTTTAGGCAAATGATGCGTCCACCTCCTCGTCCTGTGAGACGATCTCTACATAACATGCGATACCCTACAATGCTCATCTGACTATCTGGGGTGTCAGGAGAGCACCACGTCTCAGTTACGTAAATGATATGGGGATTAGATAAAAAGACAAAGGGTTTGAAAATGTGCATCTTACTAAATGGAAAGGCCTGATCTAAGGAATGTGCCGAGTTTCTGCTCATATTCGAGTAGATGTCGTAAAAGTTTGGCTCTATGTTAGGAAGTGCTGGAAAAGTGCCATTATGGAGGGATGACAGAGTGGGACTTGTGTAGGGGGGCAGGTGGCGGCTGATGAAATATCGGGAGGGGGGTGCACTGAAAAAGGACTGGTTTGGCATATGTTTGTGTTGTTGACATAATCAGGTGATGACGTACTAGCTGGAGCATACATATTGGGAACTTGGTCCCTAGTAGCACTCATATTTTGGGTAGAAGGATGAGCTACTACGGAGCTACTGGATAATGGATGGTAACCGTGACCCATATTATGGCAGTAGGTTGACCTGAAAGTAGTGGGAGACAAATTGTGCGGTTTTACATGCGAAGCGTTATTTCTTAGGATGTGGTTTTTAAAACCAGATTTATGACGCTTGTATAGTTCCTTTGGTTTACTCTTGTATTGAAAATCCAAAACACTGTTCTCTGGTAAACACCTTACAGGTGTTACTGTTGCTTTAGAGCATTGTTCAGGTATTTTGGATTTGCCGTTGGAATTTCCGACTATTCCATATAACGAAGAGAAATTCCCCTGATAATAATTAGATGACCCTGCTCGCGCAGCTGTGTCATTATCAGGGGTATTTAAGCTGCTTCTCCCAGTGTTCTGAGTAACTATGGATGCCTTGGGTCTAGGACTTTTTCTATTCAAGGCTGCGGTTGTCAGAGGGAGACGTTGCGCACTAGGGAATGTGTTTTAAGCAACAGCCGTGATTTTCGTTGCAGAAACTTGAATGCGCCTGGCGTTTTCAGAGCTAGACGTGGTTTGTTTTTCAGTGTTCTTCTGGACCAGCGACGCAATGGCGTTTCCAGCTGTAACTTGTGCGTTCAGAGAACTCGTGGAGCAATCGAGATCTATGGTCGGATCAGTGAGATTGTTGACTGTGTTCTTTTCTCGAGAAATATTGGCTCGTAATATTTCCCTTTGGAGCGGCGTCTTAACACCAAACACATTTATGGACTTAAAATTTGTGTCACACCTGATTTCCTCTTGTCTTCTGACAAATTCGTTCGCTCCAAGTTTACTTGTGAACTGTAGCAAAAATAGACAGTGCTTTCTTGCGAAGTCTTAAACAGTAGCACTCTTGTTCTTTCATTCTCCAGGCTTTGAGTAAAATCCTTTTTCAACGATATCAGAGGTGTTTTGTCAGGTACGTTGAACACCACCACTTTGCTTGCACAGTGTAACCGCTTGTGCATTTCCGTAGCTACAGCATCAATGGGCATTCCGGCGGCTATGAGGCCTTTGTGACTAGGGTAGTCTGATGGTGGATGTTACTTGAGGCATTCATAATGCACAATAGCGCATCCAATTTGAGCAAACTTTTGGCAAGCTCCCCGTTTCTGCTGTGTAGTTTTGCTATTCCAGTCTCTGATTCCTTTATTTTTTAGCCTGATCTACGAAAACATTGGTAGTGGAAACCGAGCATGGTTTGGTGTTGTTCCTTTCGTGAGATGTACTACGATTTGCTGTTGAGACTTCCGTTTCAGCAGCGGCCTCGATCTCCTCTGCAATAGCAGGGTGGGACAGGTGTTGACTGAACACTGAAGATTTTACACTTTTCTCCACCGTTAACGTGCTATTTGCGCATGGATGAGCGCTTGACAATTGGCAATTTCTGGAAATTGGCTGACTTAGCGGGCATTCCTATATGATATTCAACTCATATCAATTGGTTATGTCCAAAAAGTTTCGAAGCGAGCAAATATGACAAAGTACAACAAATAATACGTAAATTTGATTGATAAAATGGTAAAAACGGGATTTGCACTAGCACGAGAGTCGGTTTCTTTTCATACAAAAATAATGGGAAAACTGGTACAAGGTGAGTGTTACGGCAAGTTTCAGTAAAATGGTACGAGTGAAAATCCCAAATCAAGTGTGTGAAAACTGCGCAGTTCACGGAACCTAACATCATTGCACCTAGTTGGTGTTTGAATAGTCCACCACACATAAATCACTTTCGTACGGTGTATCAGCATGGCGGTGAACAACGAGAGCGTTTTCGGGATAATATTTAAGAAGTATCAGAACTTCCGGGAGTACCAGGAGGATGTGAGCAGATTTCAACGGGAGACGTGTAGCAGTTTCTTCGTCAATAGTTTGCAAACGGCAGCAACTGCCAAGAAACATAGGGGAACAGATTTGCCGCCAGGCTGCCCGTACGAAAGTATCGTGTATAAATGTGTGCACCGTACTCGTCAGACGGTAGCTGCCAAACGGTAATATTAATACAATTTTTATCACATTACCTTCTAGATTCGCCGATTACCGCTGCAAGGCTTCTTCTGTAGTTCGTTGTCGTAGTGGGACATATCATATTGAGTAGGCCAAATTAGAATATTCGCACGACTTCCAAGTTGGACGACCCAGCATATATCCTAGAAATAGGCGTCTGTCGATGGAGGATGAATGGCATTTGATTGAGATGATGCGGAACTTTGAAGGTACTCATGAAATGAAGTTGTGCGTTAAAAGCAAGTTCGAGATTAAGATGCATTCAGACGACTTACACGATCTACGTAAGAAGCAGGGTAAAGCGGAATCTCGAAACGAGGTTGTTAAATTACGCGATCTGCTGAAAGTAGAAGGACAGTATTGCTTGCTGTTTTGGAAGAAGCTTTTACGGTTCGCATTCTTAGTTCCAAAAGCTTCATTCCAACTTCGTCCCAAGTTCACCGACGTCATTTTGGCCGACGCCACTCACCAGTTGAAGTAAGGCGGCTTCATACTATGGCACGCGATGTTGGTAGATGTAAATGGCGTAGGTGTGACACTTTTTACGCACTGATACCTAATGAAACAACGGCCAGCTACCGGATAGTTTTACAGCGTATGCTGAAAATGTCACACTGCACGTCAGCAATGCAAATCGTCGTCGTTGATCACTCGCCTGCACAGTGGCGAGCAATTCGCGAAGTTTACACTAGGTGTACCACGGTATTCTGCCGCTTTCACTTAATGAATGATGTATCCCAGCGTTGTCATCACCTAGTAGGCTTAGAGACGTATCAAAATTATCGCGTACACCAGTGGACACGTAACATGGTATACACAGGGAACGTCTCACAGTTCAGTAGGTCACTGCAGGCTATCAAGCCTGTAAGCCGGGAAGCTTTCGATTACCTGCGTAAGACATAGCTTATCTGTAATTCGGGGTGGGCCTCTTGTTGATTTTGTCAAGGTTTGTTGCGCTATTTTGAGATTGCTGAGGGTTGCTTGATGTTGAAAGGTGGCCATACGCTCTACTCTCTTCCCCAAATGAGATACATTACTCCTCCTTGTTCTTACACAACCCACTTTGACCGTTTACCTTAACCCTATTTAGTCCGAGCCCTGTAAACTTCCAAATACCGAAATTAGACATTTTTCTTCCATATTTTTCCTTGAGTAACTTATGATTTCCGTCTTTTCTCGATGCATGAACAGTCGTTTTGCTCTGACCAAACCAATGACCACTTGGTTGAGTGAGCTCAACGGGTTTTATCGTCCACCATTGTTGATCGGCGCCTGGTTGTTAATTTGTTGTGCGGGCACTTTCTTTGATTTCTGAGGATTCTCACATTCGAGGTGAGAGACAATTTCCTTGTACATTGGTTCAATTAGTACCGTATTAAATCCAGTTATTACGAGCGCCTTCTCGTTAACCGTTTCGAGGATAGATTATCTCTGTCGTTGAATATTGAGAGGCATTTACTGGATCAACAGATTACGCGTAACTCGGTGTGGACTTGAATCGTTAGTGAATGATTCAATACCTCTCATTTGCTAACAGGGACCGTTCTCCTCGGTAACTATACAACTAACCGGGTGGAGAACGAGAACAGGCACATTAAAAGTGCTGTGTGGGAGCGTTCAACAACTTATGCGCTAACGAAACTTATTGTTGAACGTTCAAAGAGTATGTTTTCCGATCGTCTGTGCGCCGCTGACAGAGAACGCATGAAGTTGCTTAAACCACCGGTGGGATATGGAAACGTCTGCAATTCTGAAACCTTTGATGAAATTTGCAAGATGTGTTTTTCTCAAGCATTTCGATAATATTCGGATAGAGAACGTAAGCTACGTGAAAGGGATGTGGAATATTCGGTGTGCAAAACAGCGAACGTTCTACGTTGCCGCTAGTGAAAATAGTAGAAGTGATTGCAGCTTCTTTTAGCAATGGCTGATACCGTGTAACCATCTCGCCGCGGTTTTTTGCGTAATCGACAGGCCGATCGGCATGTTGGCGGCGAAGTGTAGATGGGCATCACTCGTCACTGCCCCCACTGATGCTGCACCCAGTGACATGCAGTGACATGCATGCACACTCCGGTCGCACATTCCCGTTTAGATATGATTCGAAACGCAGAAGATGCATGCCAAGATGTTGCTGTTACTTTGGACTGCATGAGTGATGACAATAACAACAAGCATGTAGCAACAATCCGTGGGATAAATGAGTTGTTATCCGGGCATCCAGACCTCATACCGCACTGTTCACTCCCTGGAAGAGAGACTGTGCAAATAAGCGGTAGGACGTAGTTCGATAACTTGTGGCCCAAGAATAAGACACGATCAGCCGATAACTGGTACGCGTGCTTCGCCGTCCCAAAGGAACAGTCACAGGTAAAACGAGCTAGGAAATGCTTGATAGCCAACTCAACTATTCCCCCGTGGAGCGTTTTCCCTCCTACAAATCATAATTGCATGAACCCCTCCATCCCTTCCACTAGCAAGGCGGTGTGTCAGTCAGATGAGTTGAGTCACACGCCTCTCATTCCAAGCACGTGTGTCTCAGTTGTTTCCATGGGGCGTGGGGAGTCCGCACTTGAAAGTCGGGTGACTGATTACAGTTTGCCACAGGTAGAAGCTATAGAGTATCCCTCAGAGACAGTGCGTGTTAGGCGAGTCATTACGGGCGGCTTAAAGCAATTCAAAACAAAGATGGGGAAATGTATTTTAAGAAAGATGGCCGTGAAGCCGGTAAACAACGACGTTTGTCAGATATGCTACCTAAAGGAAGATCCCGTAGACTTGGACGAGTACAACGTCACCTGGGTCCAGTGCTCCAAGTGATCCTGTTGGTACCATCATTCGTGTGCTGACTACCACAAATCCGACGTCGAGTTCACCTGCCTGGACTGTGAGACAATTCAGCAGCCAACGTGAACCACGAGAACGGCCACAATGTCCTTCTTAGGACAAGCTGGAGTGATCACATGGCCCTCTTCAGGGCCCTTTTCAACTTGATTTTCATCCAGAGCGTTGCTTGCTCATTGTTAACATGCCTACCATTGTTCACTGAGGGCAGACGATGAGGGTCACTGGTTCTTATTTCAGTGACAGCCTCCTGGGTTCTTAGCCGACTGGCAATACCATATTCCGTGGACAGGCGATGAGGGACATTGAGTCTTATTTTAGTGTCATTCTGTTGGGTCCTCAACCGACTGGGCATACGGTTTACCGCTGATGGGCGATTAGGGCCATTGAGTCTCATTCCGGTGGCGACCTATGTATGTACACGTGTATATGTGTACATAAAGTATATGCATATATACCTGTGTATGCACATACGTGTATATATATATATGTATGGACATGTTTAACGTTATAAACGTTCTTTCCGATATATGTATATACATACATATATATGTATGTATATGCACTTCTGATACTTCCCGGTCGTTTATGCCGCAGAAGGGGGTT
>QNGE01005767.1:0-39141 GCA_008508345.1 Paragonimus westermani
ATAAAAAAATATGAAGTTGAAAATAGTGTACAAAACGCTACAATGCACCGGCAAGTGCGAGCCTACCTATAGACTATATCGAATGGCATATCGGTAAATGCAGATCGGCACACTGGCCAACTGCAGGTCAATGGGTTGAAAAGTCCACCCCACGCAAAAGATATTCAGCGCCATGAATATCTTTAGATGACGCTGGATGCATACCTCCACATGTAGCGTGAGACAGCAAAACTTTGAGCGCTGGTAGATCGGCAGACAGGCGGAACTAAAAAATTCATCATGAAACTAATCCACCAGCTCAAATCCACACATATTTAAAAGACAGTCGATACGCGGAAACTCTCGTTTTATTATCGTAACCCGGTAAATTCAAAAAAGGTGTTGTTAGATGGCTCCTGGCCATTTAGGATATTTCATTTATTGAAACTCGCTCGTGGCAGACGTGGCTATCTTCCAAGTCCAAAACTCTAGAATAGGCGATCAAGAGGGTTGGAATTCACACGGTATGTTTTGACAAGATTGCAGTAAACATGCTTTCTCTCCTTGAATATGAACTGATCGTACACACAATTTATCCAACGGAAAAGACGTTCAAAGTGGAACAACCAGATACGAGTCTGCAAATGACCACTGGTCAGCAAGAACCGGGCTCATCAGAAGGATCAGGCGCAAATGAAGTTGACGTTGTGCATAGCAATACCGACGACGAAATGTTTACCATATAAGCAGTGAAATTTATATAAAAGAGTAAGACAGATATTTTATGTAGACTCATAGCCCCAAATTTGTCAAGATTGTTTACCGCACACAGCAGAAACAAATAAAGGCACATTTGCGATCAACTTTCTGCAACTCAACCAAACACGTCACAACGAATTTGACGTTTCACATCGTATCCAATGTGAGACGGCTAATTTATCAGATGAGCCTCAAAAGCGCAACTCCAAGTCCCAAGTGAAACTGTGGCTTTTGTATGACAAACCCATGAGGGCAATCAGAGGACAGGTCAGTGGAGGTCGAAAAAGAACTCCTAACACACTAGAATGTAAGTCTGTCATGCCCTGTTCGAAGACAACAGCCTGATACCAGGTCTTTGAACATCATGTGCTGTTGTCGCAAATGTTTGTCTCACCGAAACTTCTTATCCTGGGGATGCACTGTTCAATATGCCTTTCGATCAAACGCCTCGAGGAACATATATGTCCCGAAGAAGGTAGGCGTCTCATGTCTGCCACTCACGTGATGATGTAGGAGCCCTGCAGTCGAGACAAACATTCGCGTCGTTCCAATTTCCAGTACCCGCAAGCAAGACGTTTGGCTTGCCTACAAACCTCAGTAACCCTCTCTGTCAATGTAATTTCGTCGTTCAAAAATCTCCTAATACGACCACAGCAGTTACGGATCATTTGGACTTAACACACTCGGATTTTGTGGAACCTCTCAGAAAGACGAAAGATGACGATCGTGACTTATTCTTTTCACGTCTAGAACGCAACTGAGCAGCAACTTCCTTTCCGTAGCCCGTGGATGAGTCACGGAGGTATGTATCCGCCGGATTGTTTTCCCCATTTTGTTGGAAGTCGCCACGTCAGCCGGTAACGTCGGAGACGGTCTCTGGCCCGGCAGACACCAGTCGCCTTTTTATATCAGGGATCGATTGATCGACTTGCGGTTTCTCATCGATAGTGAAGCCAAGCTCAGCTTTATTCCACCGCTACCAAATGATCGACTTCAGCCTGGCCAGTACACTTTGCAGGCCTTTAAGCAAAGTCGCACCAGAACTTTCGGGGAACGCTCATCCACTGTCGACTTTGGTCTCCGGCGACGTCTTCAGTAAGTATTCCTGCTTGCCGACGTTCGAACAACATTCATCGGTGCCGACTTCCTGTCGCATTTAAACCTTTCTGTTGGTGTCAAGAGACGTGACCTGATTGACAGCACTACTGCTTGCACAGCAAACGGTGTCCAATTGACGATTGCATCGATCGCCATCGGGCCTGTTCACTCACCAACCCGTCTTTCGCAGCACTACTGAAGTACTTTCTTCGTTTACTTGGCTGTTCTCACATGCCGAGATGGTTAAACACAATATGGAACCTCAAATTAAAACACGCGGTCCTCCGGTTTTCTCTCGTCCACGTCGTTTACACCCTGAAAATCTCAAAAAGCCAAAGCTGAATTCGAACATATGCTTCATTTGAGCACAATTCGACCTTCAAACAGCACTTGGGCCGAAACACCTTGCGGATTACGATAAGTGTTATGGTTACCTAGTGTTTGGTTTGTTTTTTCTGTCACTGATGTTGTCTCTCAGTGTTTTTAACCCACAAACGCTCTGACGGGGGAGTATTGTAGTGTTTACTCTCAACTCACTCTCTGTAACTCACTTTTGTATATTTCTGTGCATACCGTTTCGCTAGCTTTACCTGTACACTTGTTTGAATGCATCATCATCACTTTTTCGATTGTCTTGATCCGTAAAACGAGAATTACCGCGTGCCGTATCTGTCTTCTTTGTTTTGCTTGGATATTTGGAGTGGTGAAACAATCGCACCGCGAAACCTTTCTAGCTCCGCTTGTTTGCTGACCTATCGACGCCGAAAGTTCCTCATACCATGTCATATGTGAAATTGCCATCAGTCGTCGTCTGGAACTACCATTTGGTGTAGACTTTTCCTCGGGCGGTGGCCTATCTAATTCCGCGGATTTTGACTTGTCACTGAATCACTCCCAATTTTTGGATACGTCTTCGTTTTACACATACGTGTACCTTTTGTACACACCCGTTACCGTTACAGCTTTTTGCAGTATTACCATACTCTTGTCATTTTTATCATTTAATTAGGTAGGCCACTACACATCTACACATCTATGTACATTTATGTATACGCCTGCACATATATTTATTTATTACATGCGGTATATATGTCCAAGTACGTGCTTGCATATCTCTGCAGAATATTCCTGCACTCTTTACGTATTTATTATATGCATGGTGTGCATGCGTATACAAATGTCACATATTACACATGCACCTACTACTGACGTACTGCCTCAGCAACCAATGGGGAAATTGTGGGAATTATTAAGTGTAACGCGCAGCCGAAACCATCGAGCGCGCACGGATTGATTTTGAGTTGTGTAACGGAGCGTGCTGCTGTGTTGTCGGTGCCGTTTCAGTTTCCGTTTGTGTGAGTTGTACCAATGCCTTACTGGGCTTTTGACTCACGCTTGTTCATGTTGTTTCCCTTTACAGGACTTCCGCTGGAACCCCTACTTCGGAAGAACGCATTGCCCCAGAACTCCGTCCACAAGTGCCATGGACAGTCAGAGCGGGAGCGGCTGACATGCATGTTGCATAAGCAGTTCAAATTAATTCTTCCCGGGTATGCGAGGAAAGTGGCTTCTCTTGCTCACCCAGTTGCTCAAGTGTTGATTTGAAGCAGGCGACAGAAGGCAACCTTGTCAAGTTGAAGCGAAGGCGCTACAGAGGGCAGCCTACGTAAATGTCTGTTTGACGTACCTACCTAGTGCAGCTCATGGGAAACCGGTTGTCTTTACGCCAGAAACAGTCTTATTCAACCGTTGCTTTCGTTTCACCAAATTTTAGGGCGCCGTAGAAGATGCCGTCAGCAAAATGCCAACGAGCGGTCTGAGAATTACCACGGTAAACATGGGTCGACGGCAAGCGGTAGTTCAGAAGGCTGTTGGAGTTGGTTGGAATAAACAGTGATGACGTACGCCTCAGGGTGAGTAGCTGGCAAGGCCAAGCTGATACTGGTCTCGCGTAGCTTCACTGTTCTACACTGTCGGTTCGGTCGCTCCAGTCTTACTGACTGTCAAACACCCTTTGCAGGAATTGCGCGGGAGAAGTGCTGACCGATACGGACAGGCAGCCTCAAGAGAGACTGCTGTCTGTGAGGACTGTTTAAGTGTCTAGGCGGGTTGGTTGAATTGAAAATTCCTCGTTGTATCAAGCCATGAACCACTGAAATATCCCATCAAATATGACTGCGCGGTTTTGTAACTGAGCAAGAACTAAGCTTGGAGTACTTTACATGCTAGACCTCTATTACTGTCGGGTGGTTATGATATCTGGATTAGGTCCTGTGCGTACTGTCCGTGCACCCCCAGGTAGAGCTAACAGCTGCCGTCCGTGCTGACAGGCTGACCAACTACGTCAAGGCTGAGTTACTGAAGAACGTAAAACCCGTGACGCTCTGGACGGATTCACTGGCTGTCTCTCGACTAGTTCCCAATGCCTATAGTAGATCTGAAACGTTTGCGCCAATAGATTGCCATCTGTCCACGATGTGTTTGGTGCAGGAGGCCGGCAATATGTGAGCACCAAGCGAAATCCTGCGGATTAAGCTGAAAGACCAAAGAACAAAAGAGCAGTACAACGACCACGAATTCCTGTGGAACAATCAGGTTGCGTGGTCTACAAAACCTAAATGCCTCTCTGACCGACCAACTAATCTAAGACCGAGGCGGATGTTTACGACCCCAGATATTGCTGGTCGGTTCAACTGTATCTCGTCCACTCGCTCACGGTATGTCTTGCTATTGAAAATTGCATGAGTGCACTGGCTTTCTGTTGTGTGAGCCCCTACCATGACAGATTCCATCGCCGAACTGCTTAAAACTTTCCGCATGACATTTATTTGGACTTTTTTGTTAAGGCCAATAAGAAAGTTGGTGTGCGTATGTTGAGGACCGTTCAGCGGAAACGCAGTGGTCAGCGACAAGCTATCCGATCTTTGAAGTTAGACTTCAGCATGTGGATGAAACTAAACCAGTTTATTCCGTACGGCCTGTTGCAAGTCGAAAACCGGTTTAGCTGAGCGCCAAAATCGCTTGCTGTTAATCACCCCGTCTTGCCAATCGTCACACGTTTTCTCATAAACCTGATAATATTGCTTTGTCGTTGGACGAATAGGCACGCCGGCACAATTCAAGTTTGGTCGGAAATTCAAAATGGCTTTCGGACTAATCAAAGACGTTGGCATTTCCGATCTGTTAGACAAACTGCGGCTGCTACTGCAGAAGAATGCCCTCTTCCAAACCACTCACTCTCATCAGTTGTCGAGGCGGGCTTCTGCCTTTTAGTGTTCAAACCCGGTCGCAATAGGGAGAAAAGTTATGGGTAAATTTTCATTTGCTTGGCAAAAGGAGCTGCGCATAGCAAATTTGTCAATACCGTAAAAACGGACTCATTTAGGGTGCCGTACTCTAAATGATAGAGTGACGTGAATCTCCCGTGCGTATCTACAATGAGGATAGAAGCAACTTTCAAGGAGCCGACAGAAATATCAGGGAATGCCTCAGACGTGGGAACCGGGAAAGTTTTACTCGCACCGTTGGAACATTGCTGTTATTGGATATTTCAGCCATGAAAGGCAAATCACGGAGAAGGACTTTGAGATCTTCTCACACGTTATTTCCGTGCTTCACTTTTGACGGTAGCAGATGATCGGGCGGTGACCAACAAAACCCTGAGTACCATATCAGCTGAAGGGAACGATATACCACAAACGAATTTACATGATGACCCATTTTTATTATTCATTTCATTGCTTTACAATTGGGCGGGCCAGGGGTGAGTTGATTCGGGCCAGAATCAACAAAACTTGTGACTAGATCACTGCGATTGAAAGCGACAGGAGTGTGTGGGAGCGCCCGTATGAACAAAAGAACCCTCGGATCACCATACCAACTCCCCACCCTACTCACTGAGCCACTCAGTCATGAATGAGAGCCTGCACAACGTCAGTTACAGCTGTTTTTTCTATACCTTTATCTTGATAACCGAATTATCGTGCTGTATTCTCTCTATACTTTTATCGATGTGCCGGTCACACTAAGGATCGACCGGGTATCTCTTACATCTTTTCAAAAGACGTATTCTGAACTGATATCATGATCTGTTACCCCAAATTTACTGCTTACACTGACGTAGAGGTACATTACTGTCACAGCGATCACTTCACCTGTATAGATGATGTGGAAAGGAAAATGTAGTCATTGACATGTGCGTTAAGCGCCATGACGACCTTTCGCATTCAGAGACACAACGGCGGTCGCTTCGGTTTCTTGGAATAGGGGGAAGGAGGTGTCGCCTTTGTCAAATATATCAAAACCTCTTTAATTGGTCTGCAGCACCAAATCCGACAAAAGTCGTATTCTCTGAATGACACCACTTAAGATGCAGTACATCAACTTGCGTAGGCTTTCCTCGGGTCTTGCTTTGAGACTGAATTTGGATTCAACCAGTATGCGATACGAACCCCGAACCCGGATATGGGAGCAGAAGTGAACGGAGCTCTTAATCGCGTGATACTGCTACGTATACCTATATCACAGACCCCAAAACGTTGTGCCTTATATCTGAGACACTAGCGACACATCGGGGAGACCTGCATACTGTCCGGTCAATCTTACGACTTCCGTTTCCTTTTCAGCTTAATTTTACTTGACTTAGAGTGCAAACAGCTTCCGAGTACATAGTATGCGTTCACAATAGTAGCTACACCTTTCCAATAAATTTTACCATAGCCAGGCTGAAGTCGATCATTTGGTTGTGGTGAAACAACGCTGAGGTCGGCTGTTGTATCGATGAGGAACCGCAAGCCGGTCGATCGACTCTTGGTATAAAATAGGCCTTTAGTAACTGCTGGGACCAGCTGCAGTCATAGCCGATGATAGCTGGCCTGCTGGCTTCATAATGGTGTGTAGCGAGTTCGGCATTGCATGACTGGGTGCATTTTTTCGCTTTGTACCGGAGGTTCTAGTGGTACCAACACCACCTTGGGGGAACATGAGAATTAAATCGTGCACGGCATCTGGGTGGACGCCCATCTAGCCCGTTGATATACATAGTCCTGCCGTCCATGCAGCAGGACTTTTATAATAATGGCATATTTCTCGACGCATATGTGAGAAACACACTCAGGTGAGCGTGATCAACGCAGTGATTTTTAGCATATACATAATTGAACACCAAATTTGATAATTGTACAACGAGTCAGCTATGTGAGTAGAGCGACCAAACAGACAAAACCAGACATTATATGGACGGAAAATTCAAGTCTAGGCAGAAAACTACGGGCTTCATGGTTCTGAAAAGATAGTGCTTGAGTTCTGCACGATTCGATAAAATAATTGATTTGTTACATCAATTTGGACTCCACAAAGTGATCGCTGACCTGATGCTCAAGATCGTGCCAAAAAAACGGTGGTCGGAGGATGAAGAGGGTGGATTGGCGATGAATTTGTCCATTATTCCATGTAGATAGTCTCAAAAAAAGTGCAGAAAATTTTTCATGATGTGGGCGAGGTGGGAACGCATATACTTTCGCGAGGAAGGCATGGACCTCTCGACCGGACGTCAATCTTCGCTCAAATTCCTAAGAATTTCGAGGAGCTTGTGATATGCACAACCACTGCGGAATTTTAAGAGTCCGGGCGGGGTGGGGTGTTTTCTCGCACGGGATGTATCAGTGAAACCAAGAATGGAGAGAGGAATTATGCGATAAACGGGATAACGCGAAACTAACTATGTGAGCTATGACGAACAATGGAACATGTGATATTCTGACATAACCTCCTATGTGATGTTAATAACATTGTGTTGATTGATGAAATATATACCACATGCGAACAGCTGCTATTAAATAACGCGAAAGGAGATCGATTATAAGCTATTTCTAGTGTACGATTATTGCCTAATTTAGATGTCTATTATCTTTGTGCAGACGGTATATAGAATGAAAAGAATGTTTGACAACACCGAGAGGTTTCCGGGTGGTCTATCAGGGGAGGAAAAGGAAGAGTTGCGGCTCAAGGTTATTATTCAGTCATGAGACAAAGAGATTGAGATTTTTAACGATTTTAGGATGTCCAGCTTTTGCATGGTGGTTTACAACTCAGACACACAAGCTATCAACATGTATGAGGTAAGAGAGTGGCAGGTTGTTTGGGTTGTTACTAACGGGCATGTATATTGACACCTGTACGTGTTGACTATAGACATGTTATCATGTTCGCTGGCAAGTTTGAAAGTACAAGGTCTATCCTGAAAGCGGTAGTTTTGATCGGTTCGAGAGGTGCATGACTTAACATCACGCAAAACAGGGGGTTTATCGTCAGATGTTGTTGGGTCCGTTTTCGAAGATAACGTCCTCAGACAAGTACAGCGTGAAAATGGACAAGACGTTCGTCATTGTTAAGAAAGTTTCTTAGTTTCGTTTGAATTGGTGTAGGAATATTTTACCAGGAAAAATTAGAACGCAGTTTTTTCCGAGATTTAAGAGCTGCCAAGGTGACGTCCTTGTTTCTGAGGTTATACTTTGACCTGTGTTGTAAGCTAGTCGCGAAGCTGACAGTGAATTTACCGCCAAAAGCCTAAGGCTACCATTAAGCATTGGTGTTGGAGATGCTGGTGTGGTTGCGGTTGTGGTACAAGCCGGTTTTGAGCGGATGATCTCCCATACCTCGTCCGCAAGTGTCACCAGTTTATCGATTGTGCTGTCCTAATCCATCCAGTGTGCTGCACCGCAGAGGACATAATTTTGACTACAAATGCTTTAAGATGGCGTAATCAAGCTACTGTCTGTCCTAAGTGCCTTCCGTGTGACGTGACAATTTAGATGAGGATTGGTCACCTAGCTCGACTGTGTTAAACAACCCGTGTACAAATTTAGGTTCTGACTCCATAGTCCGTTTTATTATAGCACCCTCTAAAAGAGCATGGAGGGAAGTCGGGTTAGACTAGTTCCAACAGATCATGCAATTCCGTTGTCTACAAAAGGGAGAGGGTGCAACACATGAGTAGTAAGGATGGACGGTCGCGCTATACTACGTACACCACCAGTGTAACGCGCACCCGAAACCAGCGAGCGCGCACAAATCGAATTTGAGTTGTTTGACGGGGCGTGCTGCTGTGTTGTCGGTGCCGTCTCAGCTTCCGTTTGTGTAAGTCGTGTGCATGGCTTACTGGGCCTTCGGCTCATGTTTGTTCGTATTGTTTCTCTTTCCAGAACTGTTGTTTGAACCCCTACTTCGGAAGAGCGCTGTCCCCTGGTGCGTCCACGTTGCTCGAATGTTGGTCCGCGAAGTCACGGGCATCCAGAGTAGATTCGGCTGGCCTACACGTTACAACAGCATGGTTCGAAATGGCCGCGAGAAAAATACAGGAGAGATACAAGACGGATCATCGGAGGGCAACACCACATTAAATAGCCCTTGCTGCATGTGGAAACTGAGACTTGGTGTCCAAAGCGACTGGAACATCTTCAGCTGAGTGTTGTGTGCAAATGAGTGTTTTTGTCCGCAGTCGGGTTGAGACGCATAACCGGTGTACGGGTTTACTTGAATAATAAGCATTGTGCCTTCTGATTTCTCGATTTACAACATGTGAATCTTATATTCTCTCATGTTTCCGCCTAGTGGTAAAAACGGCTTCAACCTGATGGGACCAAACTCGAGAATTTCGGGCGCTATATTCAGACAATTTTAGGTTAACACTATGTCCGGTTTCAATGTCAAAGTTGTTACTAACTCCAACAAAGTGGATAAAGTACCGTTAGAAAAAAAATAGTCGGACCTACTAATTTTGTCGCGGCCTAATCAGTAAAATAATAGGATTCGCCAAAATATGGTAACACTGAAGAAGGGTTGTGAGGGTAATCGATGTGTACAAATAATATGCTTAAATACAAAGAAGACGTAGGAATAAAATGTGGAGCGACTCGCTAGCAAGACAAAATCAGAAAGGCCACACCTGAAAGAAAGACAGCGAGATAGAGTATGTTAGGAGGACGATCAATAGACAATTACGCACGCGGCGTGTTCTGACGAATGTTCAACGTCGGCAGATCATCAGATACGTGGAGCCAGAAAGTCTCATCATGCGATTACTTCGGTCATCTAAAAATTCATACAAGTGAAGAAAACAGATACAGTGCCAGGTAAAGTACACTTTTTGTTGGTAATTGTGATGGTGACACTTTCGAACAATTGTACAGAGGAAGTCAACAACACGGTATGCATAAAAAGTGAAAAAATGAATTGCAGAACGTTGCTGTGGAATGTGGACACTACAATCAACACAGAGTGACACCGATACGCAGAAATAAGTAGAGGAGTTGAGGATCCTATCTTGAGCTTGTGAGCAAGCCGTAACTGTATTTGGAGCCACTGGCGCGCACAGGTCAACAAACATGCAAAAAACAAACGCGATCGCATGCATCAAGCGGACAGTGGACCAAGATCCGCACGACCTTATGCGTAACGTGATTCAGGAGATTAGGAGGGAGTTTACACATCGCACGGTAGACAGACCGGGGGTATCTCTAGATCATTACAGCACAAGCATTCTGCGACATGAACTTGGTACGGGGGATGCACCATCAGTCAAGATACCCCACGCGGGATACCTGCACATCCCCAGGATGAAGTATGTAGGATGGTTGACGACATGTTACAGAAAAACCCGACCCAACCCTAAAGTTCCTCATGGGTTGCCCTGATATTCCTGGTAAAAAGAAAATGGCGGCGACCTACGACGATGCGTCGAGGACAGGAAGCTCGACCAAGTTGAGAAGAAAGACGCACGTTCATTGTCAAGAAGTGAAGACCTGTCTCGTACCGTCGGTGGGGCCACGTATTTTAGCACGCCAGACTTAACATCAGGTTATTGGTGGGTGGAGGCCGAAGAAATCGATCGAGCCAGGAGGGCCTTCACGTTACTGTCGGAAATGTGAAGTTCGAAGTTATGCCCTTTGAACTGTCGAACGAACATACGATATTTCAACCCTTACTTTAGGGAGAAGTGCATGGCTTGATTTCTAGAAGGTGCTTATTGTATCTGGATGATGTCGTGGTCCACAGGAGATCTGAACGAGAGCGTATGCTCGATTTGGAGTTCACGCTAGACCACCTGGCGGAAGCCATCAAAATGGTACTCCCTGTTCAAAGGTGTAACGTTCCTGGGGCATGAAGTCTCTAGGGTGGCTA
This sequence comes from Paragonimus westermani, assembly GCA_008508345.1. Lineage (NCBI taxonomy): Eukaryota > Metazoa > Platyhelminthes > Trematoda > Plagiorchiida > Troglotrematidae > Paragonimus > Paragonimus westermani. The sequence continues at coordinate 11,017 of QNGE01005767.1, forward strand.
CCCGCACGGGCCGAAGAAAGACCAGAAGAAAACCAATCCTAGTCTACGCCAGAAACGCAAACGAGCTGAGGAGCTTCCTGGGGCTAGCGTCCTATTATTGTCGCATTATCACAGGTTTCGTTGGCTTTTCTACTCCCCTGACCAGGCTAATAAAAAATAATCCACCATGCTTCAATACGCGAGGCTCTGTGCACGGCGTCAATGCCAGCCTTTCCGGACCTGTCACGAAGGCCAGCGAGTTTGTTTTGTACACCCATGCAGGCGGTAGTGAAATTGGTGTGGTTCTTTCATAACGAATACAAGGCGGTGGGAAACAGCTGTTAGTTTAGGGTTGCCAGTGTTTGGATATATGCAGGGGGCACTACTGTGTACGATATCGTCTTGGCAAAGTTTTCGTCGTGTGTGCAAAGCATCAGTCCCTCCAATGTTTACGGAAATTCAAAGACACACAGGGGCAATTATCCCGATGACAGGGGATCCTACAGAAATATTATTTCGTATGTGAACACAGATCCAGCAGACGACATTCCAACGCTCAGTTACTGTCAAGACATCCTGCGGACCATCATGGCGACTGTTCGCTCTGTACTACGCAAAACATTTCTCATCAACCTACGGAGTGCGGAATAAAGCCGCTTGTATCAGGCTAAGTCGGCAGATTCCGAAGCTGTGCTGATCTACGAACAATATGGGAATAAGGATGCTAAATCAGCATATGAGGAAATGAGAAGGGAAGACTACGATTCTTGCTGCCTTTTTGCGCCATAGGAGAAGCTCAGGATGGCAGAGGGGGCGTAATTTATCCAATATGGACCCGCTTACATGAGAAGCATTATGGTCCCTCAACCCGTGGTACGTGAACTCCTGACAAACTTACACCTCGAGCTCGGGTATGAAGATGAATAAAATGAAGCAGGCCGCACGATGACGATTATGTTGGCCGTGCCGTCGGAAGTATGTCAGATTGTTATGCCGATCGTGCGTCGGTTGGTTCCCGTTACGAGTTATATCCGCAGAATCTCCCAATAGGCTGGTCGGCGTAGACGTCGTGGAGCGTTTGGTTGAGACACTGCGGGACAGTCCGTGGAACTTGGTCCTGGTAGATTGTTTCACCAAATGGTGGAAAGCATTCCCACTCGCACAGGTAGATACACCGGTGGTAGCTACAAACATTGCTAACCACTTGGTGCCCCTTTGGCGAGCCCCTGGCCAAATTCGTCGGGAAGACGGCTCCTGTTCCGAAAGCCGTTTGGCCAGCGAAGTGTGCAGGCCACTGAGAATAGTTAGAACGTGAACAACAGCGATTCAGAAATTGACACGCAGGTTCGAGGCAGGAGCCTGAGGTTCCCGAATTCAGTCGGTTTTCCTCGTTCGGTGTCAGCGAGCATCTGTTGATCTGAAAGGCGATCATTAAAAACAACCTGTAGCACCGTTTTCGCTGATTACAATGGATACCAATGACACAATAAGGTTACTAGCATAATGATATTCTGGATACCTTGAAAGCAGGCAAAGCTTTAAAACGATCCCTAAATGCGGTGCTGACGACCTAAAAGGGGGCTGTTTCATTGGTTAGTGACTTTTAGAAAAAACGTGCTGTCTAAGAAAAGTCCGAGGACAAAGCCTGAAAAGCTTCTTGTTATATTTCCGTCGACCTTCGTAATTCGCTACACTGAGGAACCGCTGTACGAGACTTAATCTAACGAAGCCTGTGATTATTAAATCACCGCAGTCTTCGAAATTCAAGTGGGTACAGATCAAGAATTTCAAGTCGAGACCCGTAAGTGAATTTGGCTCTGGCCCAGGTTCCGTAGCCACTCGCTGGACACGTTCAGCAGCTGACATGTATTTTTTCGGGCCGGTATACACGACCTGGTTCGCATACTCGAGGAGCGGTCTTATATATGCCCCGTTGAGCGCTACAATCGCTCTCTTGTATATTCCGGCGACAGTGCATGTACTCATTCTGAGAGCGGTAAATTTCTTCTTTGGTGATATCTTATGGTGATACGTGAAGAATAAGTTTGAAGAAAACCGGCAGCTCAGGTATTTATTCAGATCGATTTTCCTGACGTATACCGTGCTAAACGCACTATGAATCATGAAGGCCCTACCAGAATCTCCAACGAGTGATATGTGAGCACATTCGTTGTCATTCATTGGGAAACCCCAGTCGTCCGACCAGAGGTTGATCTCGACAAGACCAATCTGTAGCGCACTGGGATCTGTGGCATTCTAGAGTTTTAGGTCGTCTGCGTATAAGACGACCATGTCGGAAATATTGTTCGGAAGGTGGTTGATATTGATGAAGAATAAAGAAGGACCTAGCGTTGGCCCTAGGGAAATTCCCGCAGAAATGAAAAAGGGAGACGAAAGGTTCGATTTGGCCTCAACCCTGAAAGTTATATTATCACAAAAAGAGGCAATTCAGCAGAAAAACTCCCCTCGAATAACAAAGGCTTTAAGTTTGTGTCTCAGGGAGCCGTGTGGACACGGCCAAAAGCCTTGGCGAAATCGGAGATGGCATTTGAGATGAGGCCATTACCTTTGGCTCCCATCAGATTATCCATGAAAATAGGCTTTTTTGTTATGCTTGACCTATTAGGACGGCAACCGTGCTGGGTAGAAGTGAAAAGATGATTTGATAGGAATTGGCGCTCCATGATTTTGCACGGAATACCAGTAAGACTGATTGGTCAATAGCTAGCCGGAGAGTGTCGGCCGCCCTCTTTAAATCTGAGTGTGATCGTTGCCTCTTTCCATGCGCTGTGGATAATGCCAGTCTGGAATATCTGCTTAAGCAGCTCATAAAGAGGCCCAGCACGACTGGCAGTTTCTCCCTTGAGTATTCTTGTATGGATCTTGTCCAGACCCACTGCACTGCATAATTCAACTCTGAACAAAAATTCCTCAAAATCTAGCGCAGAAAACTCAGCATTACCGAGTGGTTGCCGGGAGTTCTGCAGCGGTAAGACAAGATACCAACTCGGTGGTGCGACGTTGTAGACGGCCAAGTGGTACTCCCCCGCCGGACGGTCGCAAAGAAAGACATGAATGTTTGTTTTTTCTCCGTCGTCGCATGTGCCCAAGTAAAAAGATTTGTTCCAGCAGGCTCTGCGAGGGATCTTCTCTTGTGCGAGTTTGGTGTGCTCACGAATATCCCGCCTACACTTCGGATAATGTGGAGGGCGTTTAGTTCCTCTGTGTTCCCCGTGGGCTCATGTTCCGCGAATAAATGGGAACGATCACCAAGAAGACAAAATATCCTGCGCGGAAGTGGTGGCCGGTAAAAGAAACCACACAGTTTGTGGCAAAAATAAGTCGTCAGACTCCTGAAATACACTTCAAAACGTACGGTACTTCTGGTCTACACAGGCACAATCAAAAAGTGAACCCATGTAGACTATCAGGCCGCTAGAATCGGCCTGATTAAAGCTTCGCACTATGGACATTCTTTTTGGTAGTTGTAATAAGTAACAGGTAAGGTCAGAGGCTAGCAAAGAGTGGTACTTGTGTCCAAGTGGTGGCTTGATGATCACATAGGTGGCTCTCGTTAGTGATGACTAGGTCGAGCGGGGAAGAAGTCTGACCACAGCGATGCCGCGTCTGGGCGCTGACGTGTTGTGTCCACGTCTGCTGTCGTATCAGTGTTGATCAGGAAGTCGAGAATCAGCTTCCACATTCCTGGTGGAAAACTGATGCCAAGTTCGTCTTGGGTGCATTGAAGTCACCTATAATAAGCAGATAAGTGAAATGTTATAGTTCTAGGAGTTTGTCCAGGCTTACCATAAGGATTTCGTCGTCATCGGAGACGTCGAATGAGGGAAAAGGATAAATAACCCCCTAATGAGAATGAGTCTCGGCCACTCAGTGCTAGTCGGAGCCACATTTATCGGTGGACTGAGATCCACCGATAACCGTGGGTGTCGGGAGATGCTTCTAAAGGAAAATCGCAGAAACCCCGTTCCCCCCTCGGGCGGACCCAGCCCGGTAAACTGTACACCCGGGGGCACTCAGTTCACTGAGACTGGTGTTATCTGCAAGCCAGGTCTCCGCGAAAACGAACGTGTGGGGTTGGGCGTCACGAATTAACTGCCTGATCTCCGGTAATTTATTGAACAGACTCAGATAGTTCGTATACATGCACATAAAAGCTAATTGCTCGTTGGACTTCACCAGAAGAGAGAGTGTGAAAAAGGACCTCAGAAAGAAGGACTAAAATTGAGGACTCTGGTGGGGCTGGACTCGGTCTGTTCTTCAAAGTTGTTCTGACGGCCCTGCTTCAAGGCTGTGGGGGCGACGTCACGGCTTTTGCGTACGTTGTCCACCCTACAGGGAGCCTGACTAGCATTCTTGGTGTCGCAACTTGCGACCTCCGCACCCTTGTCAAATTCGGTTTCTTGGGGGGCAGTTTGGAAGTTTGCGTCAACGGAAAATTTGACTTTATCGTCCGCTGGATGAGGGCTTTGGAAGATGGCAATGCGCGCGGTGTTTTGAGGCCACTCATATAAATACCTATTGGAGCGGGCCAAATCAGTGCCTTGTGAGCCGTAGGAGGCGGTCCCAGCAGGCTACGTTGTTCTGAATTTTCGGGAGGAAGAATTTCATGTTGGGCCGTTTGGGTTTTGGGGCACGCAACTCTGAAGACGGTTTTTGTGTCTCCGTGCCCTCAACATTCAAGCCTGTGTTTGGAGCGTCGATCTTTGGAACGACTACGCAGAAGATGTCTCCGCTTCCTACAACAAGCACAGAGGTCTTAGGCGATAATTAAGAGGCAGAAACCACGACCTTCGTCTACAGTTGTAGCTCATGGTCTGCCATGATTCTTGACCTAGCCTCAGTCCGTTGCTCCCATCTCGCCCTCTCTCACCGTGGGCAATCGAGCATGGCTAGTTGGGTTACCAATAGGTCAAGTGACTTTTGGGTTTTCTTGATACCTGCTTGCAAGTATCAGGTTTGTGACGCTCAGGGAAAAACTGCTCGTTAGGACTGATTCGGCGAGCTCGGTTGGAGATGTTGTGGGGAAGCGGCTTCGTAAAACAGCTCTCCTTCCCGTGACAGTTTTCTCCTTCATTATAATTGCCGCCTTCTCTATGTGTGCAATTAACAGGGCAACTGCCCTCTTGTTGGTTGCAACATCAGGTAGGGCAAGCGCTATGCACTCATTTCGGACAGAGTCGTTGGTACTCCTCTATCTTACTCCCCATGGAAAGAATAAGAAGTGGAGAGCTGAAAAGAGCCCGCATTTGCAGCCGCAGGATTTCTGCGCCACTTCACTTGCCATGGCGCTTGTGGGACTAGTCAGCAGTGGAGAGGTGTCTCGGCTTTCGTCAAGCCTGTGGCTCATGCAGATATAATCGAGAGATGAGGACGCTAGCTGTTTGTACTGGTGTTAGTTGACGCCAGTGCATTTGAAGTGATACCACTTCTAACAATGGTATCACTGCATACTGTTTTTCACGGATATTTTACACCCATACCAACCGAAGACGCTTGCTGTCCCAGTGGCTGCTGGGAGCCAGAGCGAGTAGTTTTCGATAGGGACGGACAATTTGCAATATGTGGCAGTTAGTTTTCAGTGATTCAGTAAAAAAGCAGACACGATTTAACCCAGATGGTTCCATACGTAACGAATTAGCATGTTACTCAATAACGAGCAATAGTAGTCGTACGCAGCTTTTAATGCCCAAGGCGCCATTAAGAGAGAAAGTATGAATAGATAGTGGCGGCGAGGAAATTCAAATTGAATTACGAGTTATCTGCGCAAAGAGCAGCTTACCACTTGCAGAACACTAGGCAGGTAGAAAGGACGAATCCGTTCCTCAAAAGTTTCCCCGAGGCTTCCGCAGAGCAGAGTGCCACCGGAATGTATGTTAGCTCGGTGTTAATCATTCACTGACTGATCAAACCCCCACAATTTTCGTAGACCAACCGAGAAGTGAGACGACTCTGAGGAGCCCGATTGCCTGTTACGCAGCAACTGCAACTTTTGGTTGCACAATACGTAAGCGACCTACTTGAATCAGTTCGGCGGGCCTAACAAATTGCATGGACATATGTGAAGACATCTTCCGAGTTGCAGGAGGGCTATTACGATAACAGGGTGCTTGGAGCTCCCTGAAGGTTGACGATAGAGTGCGACTGCATAATGCGAGACAAAGCCCGAGAGTCCCAGTGAAAATGCACAAGCAGTGGAAAGAGCTGTAGGTTGTGGAGCGAATACTTACGGAGGCAACCTGTAAAATTATGGAACTGACAGACAGCTAATCGTGGCTCAGTTTAACCGACTAAAGACGTAAACACAAATTGCAAACCGGGGATCATCACCGGACGTCCTTCATGTCTGGATGGGATTTGAAGTCCCCAATGTGTTAGATATAGGCGAGGCATTAGGGACGGTGCTCAGCGAATGGAGCAGCTGTATGACGCACGATGGACACTAATTAGCTCACACGGATTGCATTTGAAGTGACCACAACCTCAGCTACTCAACGGATAATCAGATGAGCGAGCAAGACAGTTGCATTTGAACTACCACTACATGTTGCGTGATACACCTGGTTGCATGTTTCAACAGGAGAACCGTTGAGGGAAAAGCAACCGTTCGCTGCGTGCGATAAGTTGTACGATGGTCGAAAGTTGCGGTGAGTTCGTATCGGGCCTCCCATAGGAGACTTACACACAGTCAAGTGGACAGAACAGGCCAGCAGTAAAACACTATCACAACCAAGAGGCCTAGAGAAACACACGATCGCTGGTCGCTGCTAGCGTGAGTTGCAGGGAAGCGACTGTCGTAGAAAGGGACAAGTTGTAAGTGAGTTGGGAAGGAGGAAGAAAAAAGTAGTAAGTGAACTGGTGTCGGTTAGAGGCTGTAGAAGGAGGGGAAGAACTTGAGAAACTAGAGGGACTAGGTATGAATATTTGTTTGAAAATGGAAGCTCAGGAACAATGATGTGGGAGTCCTCGACCAAGGACACCTTTTGGTCGAAGCTGTGTTAGGTGTTGGAAATAAAAGGTCATTGAGCACTTGTTAGAAACAGAAAAGTCATCACCGGAGACATTCTTCAGCAAATTAGGAAAGTAGGTAAAACTGGGGAAGGGCGACAAGATTTCGCCTGGTGAGTCTCCCAAAGCAGGAAAACATCCCGGAAGATGTGGCTATTCCGAGGGTAATAAGGTTCGACTGGTGGCAGATAAATAAATACAGCCTCAGGCTCATGCTGACAGATCACAAAACATAAGCACCGAGATACCGATACCAAGATACCGGATACCACTGACATGCCTACTCATGGAACGGAAATATGGGAGACAGGCGGAAAATTTACTCCCATTGCAAAAGCTTCACAACATAAGGTGTGTGAGTCTTTCAGCCTGAAGCTACGAAAGACCACCCACAGAAACAGGGGTAGTGTTCAGGTATAACGCCTGGGCCACGGACTGCCTCTCGATCCAGTAAATTTGAAAGAAAAGGCGGTTGTGACAAGTCAGTGAGGATCCAATATACCACTGTTAGTGGTCTGGGGGGATAAACGAAGCGAGCACCCAGGGGAACTTATAGGGACGAATGTAGGTGCGGTTACTGAGGCCTGGTTACGGGGGGCATGTCCGTCGACAATATCCGCCCTCCAGGTTGTATGATCCATAGGTGAACTGGGTGGTGGAAGAAGAGGTGGGTGCGCTTCGCCGATGGTGGCACAGCATTATGGCCAGTCACAACAAGACGAGTAGAATGTGAAAGATATTCATCCATTAAGCTTTCCATAGCATGCGGTACAACAACGCTGTTACTCCTGTGTTTTTATAGAAGCCCCTTTTTCACTTGACAGGAGGCTGAGGAACTCAGTACTATCAGAAGGCAAACGAGCATGCCAGCGCAACTTCTTATTGTTGGAGATTTCAGTGCTCTGGAGGCAGACTGAAGGTTGATGCATGCTGCCGATGGTACGTTTGGTGATGCATTGTCAGACCCCCTAAGCGAGAAAACATCACTCTGACACATCAATGAGGTCATCAGATTGAGTGATGGACAAAGTGCTATAGTTTTAGACCTTGTTATAACAAGAAACTTCGGTGACTTTTCGGATCTGAAGGTCGGAGCACCCCTCGGCAAGAGTGAACCTAGACTCATAGGTCTGTAGTTTAGTTGTGTCTACGCCAACCCTCCTACAAACGTCCTAGGTATTATAATAATGGTCTATTTTTCAACGCATCTGTGAGAAGCACGCTCAGGAAAGCGTGCTCAGTGTACGTGGATAACCATGACTTGAGTACCCAACGCCTAAGGTCGGATGCGAAACTGCTGAGTTGGGCTGATTGCCATGCTACCAAGGATGTCAGCAAAGCCTGAGGAATGCTAAAGATAACTCTGTACAACCAACTGACATGCATGCACTAAGAGGACGTAACTGGCACGAAGGCAAGCCTTTGTGGAGCAGAAGTAGGGTCGCAGAGGCGCACTGGCGCAAAAGGAAAGTTTGGGCTCCAAATAGACAGGGAGGGGTACATTAGGTTCTGTCAGAATAATGTAGGTAGAAAAATGTTATTTTGAAACACAAAACAAAAGCAGAAAGTATCTGGAGTGAATCTGGCACGAACCTATCATAGAAACCCAAATCTTTCTTTGGTTATGTTCAGGCCCAGTGGGTCGTCAGTAAGAAACTGACAAACATCGCTGGTACTGGAGAAAATGTTGTCAAACCACCGCTGCAAAAAGCAGGGGTTCTCCGCTGGATTTTGTAGACAGTGTTTACTCCGGATTCCGGCACTATCACAATCGGACTCAACACAGGGACTGTAAGAGAGACATTGATGAAGGATTTTGAAATAGGAGAAGACGTTCGGGGTAGATCGGATATGCCAACTGTTAACAAGGCGGTGGGGCTGCACTGTAACCATTCAAGGATACTAAGACCACTCAGTGATATTCTGCAACAACCCCTCATTCAAGCGTTCAATTTCACCCTCATAAAGGTCATCAACCTAGATGGTTGGAGGAAGAAGTGTTGTGCCCATCCATAAGGAGAGGGTAGGAACCACGTGAGCGGCCTACTGCGAAATTACTGGGATCGATCAGGTTCCTCGGTGAAGTGGGGAGGGGTTTAAAGAGAGTCGGGGCGGCTAAGGATTTGGAAGAGCTCCTAAACAGAAGCTTCAAATTTTCCAAGCAATGTTTGGATGCCTCCGAAAAGAAAACGGAGCAATGTAAACGCCTACGACAGCGTTCTCGTCAAGAAGGCCGGAGGTGTTGCTACTTCATTATGAAACTGTGTGGCTACATCCACAATACTGTATGCAGACCTGGAGTCTGCATATGGTAGGGAACACGAAGAAACTTGGGAAACTTCGGAGGGGTTTCACAAGGATTCAGGAGAGAATGAGGTTTAACTCGCGGGGAGACAGACCAAGAAAGCTTGATCTCGGTTCCATTCAAGATCCTTAAAATATTGTTCGGAGTTGAGGCAGAATCTCCACACGGCCTGCATACAAATTCAAGTTGCAGTCTCAAAGTGTAAATCAATAGAATTATTACATCGATTAGGGCTAACTTCTTGGCATGTTGAGTCATCAACTTTTGGAACATGATTTCACAGATTGTGGTATCCACTGGTACAGTAGCAGAGTTCAGGAGAAAGTTGGATGAGTGTTGTTCACCTTTATGCCCTGACTTCATGCAATGGTTTCGATTGGGTTAGTTTGCTCAGTAATTTCCTTCCTATAGGTTTAAGTAAGCCAAATTCTCAACTTTATTTTCGCTATTAATGTTATTCATTTTTAGTCACCTTGTTGTATTTCATCTACAAAATTAATTTCAGCAAACGAAAGTATGGGCCTTAGTAATCAAATCCATACTGGTCTTACATTTGTCTCTTGTTTCACGCCATTTCAACTGGAGAATAAATTGCGTATCAGCGGTGGTTGGGAACATGCCTTCTGATGGCGTTGATAGTTTCTACTCCTCAGCTTTCATCTGATAAGCCTCATAACTACCCATGGAAGTAAGGTTTTCTCTTCTACTTTTGTAGCACCAGGGGCGCCTGTAGAGACTCATCGGCGGAAGTGACTGCATAATCGATGGCTTCAGCCACCTTGTCCTGGGAACTGCACGGAAGTGAACTGTCTTTCGTCAGATGCAGGCATTTTTCTGGGTTCTGGTATGAATCCCATTTTGATAACCAAGAGGACAGATTGATTATTCGGATTGGATAACAGCTACATTTGGATTGCCGGCAACTATCAAGTCGCCAACAAACGTATAATGCGGGGATGATAGGAATGTGGTCCGGTCATTTATGCGAACCGGTAAAATTGGAAGTTCCAAGACTAATCTTTGTGGCAATCCGCTGATACGGGGTACACTATAGAGCTGGATCCGCCGACGGTGACGTTGAGCATCCTGTTGCGGAGCCAACCCGCTATCGATCCACTGAGATCCGGTGCTATCAGTTAATGCTCTAGTTTCAGTACTAGCGGATGGTGATTAACCAAGTCACACGCCCTACCGAGGTCCAGATAACATGCTTCCACGGGTTTGCTTCCACCCAAACGTTTTGCTATTTGACCCGGAATGGAACAGGTTGGAGAGACAACATTTTCTTCACAAATCTACGTTGATTCGCATCCAACAGCGTGTTTTTCGTTAGGGGCCCCGCAATTTTGGTTCTGATAGTGGATTCGCGCACTTCCAGTAGAATATAATTAAGTCTCCATGGCCAGTGGTGACAAGTTACCTTTTTGTTCCCACCCCTGTAAGACTGTAGCATTTACTTAACGCAATCCTGGACTGTTCTGCCTCTTTTCACGGGTTGGTTAGGCAGGTTGGTTAGTGGAGAGACAATACACTGGCTAACAGATGAGTGCTGACAGCGCGATTGCCGGCTGTTTTATTTTTTCTATCGCATAAGTTGTGATCTACCTGTGAGCCATTTCTTCGGTCGTTACAAGAGGTAAATCAGGGGCAAGTTCTGGTGGCTATCCTTTTGACGGATACCTGCGAAGTACAATACCAGATATACCGCCTTCTCACGAGCGCTGGTAGGCAGGTTGTCATCAGTGTATTTGATGTTAATTATTTCTCTGCTCATTGCTGGCTCATTTTAGGTGTGTACGTAGTACCACTTCCGACTGCCTTTGGAACACTGAGCTAATGCTAATTCGCAGGCAGCTTGAGCATCACTCTTCAGTTCGACAATGCGGTCTGTTTCGTAATGGTAGAGCAAAAGCCTTTTGAGGACGGTTGTTTCTTGAAGGCTAGCCAAGCCCTCGTTTTCCTCCTATGCGCTTTGTCTTTATTAGCTTTCCACCAAAGTACCTTGTTTTGTAGACGGCGGCTGACCAGTGAGACGTGTTTTTTTGCACGAAACTGCAGATTTCGTCTAGTCATCTCCCCAGCTACCTCTGTCGTACCCAAGTGGTAGCTCCAATCTAGAGATTTCAAACCCAAAATAAGTCTGTCGACTTTAATCCTCCGAAAGCTGCATGTTAATCTGAAAGTTCACGGATGTTATCTGATGCAGAATTGAGAAGTGATATCCATACTATCACTTCTCTCAAGAGGAACACCCGCACCAAATGAAGCAACTTGTGTTTCTTATCTGCTTCTCACCAGGTCAAACGGTGAGGGGACCTGCCCAGTTCTAAAGCGCGAGTTGCATCTCACGTATTAAATCCGTATGTTTTTGCGGAGGAACTCGAGCACGTCTGCTTCAAAGGCCCTTGCAGAGTCTGATTCTTCTTTCAAACCGATACCAACTCAGTTCAAATCTCCAGAAATTAGTGGATAGTGTTATCTAACAGTAATGACCATCAGAAGGTGTGTTAGATCAGCAGCCTCGATAGGGTACAACATTACTCTTCGATAGAGGCAAGACTGCAACGGTCTTTGTTCGATTTCACCACACTTGCAGCTGCACAGTCCATCAGGTAACTTCTTGTAGCATCCCCTTCCTGCCTCCCGTCAGATCTGTCTTCTCTGTAACTCTCATAAACCTCCTGATACCATCCACATACTGAGCACTCAGTCTAGGACAATATTGTTAACGACAGCTACGTCTCAACTGTTGTTTACGGCGACTAATTTACCTTATCTTTTGTCGATGCTGCAGGTGTTTGTGTAATGGGCTTCCATACGCTGGAGCTCCCGCCGATCGGATCATTTATATTGGGAGCTCTCCGGAATTATGCCCGGCGGCGGATTCCATTTTTGCCGGCGATTCAAGACATGTTGTTGTTGATGCTTTGTTAGGAAACTTGAGATACACAGGGGAAATCTGTGTACTTGTTCGGGACTCATTTGTAACGGGAGAAGAAACCAAGTGGAAGGAGCGCTGAGTATCCCGTGACCTCGACTTGTGCGGTGGATGGACGATCTTCGAAGAAACAGGACTGAGTGAGTCTGGTAAGATTTAGAGTTTGTTGCTTGAATTGTTTTTTATGTGCAGCAATCTCCCGAGTAGTCGATCCCGTTGGAAAGTGTGTACAGGTTCCCAAAGGACCGGTATTTCTTTTGCCGATACGCTGCTAGCTGATTTCATTTCCCCACTCGCAGAACACTACCTATCCCGATATCTGCCGATAATGCCTCCCACCAAGTATAGTTTACAGGTGGTGTCTCGGAGCAGATGCTCGTTGCACCTCTCTCTTGAATATGGTTCGGCAATACCACACATTAATACAGGTCACAACCACCCAGTACTTGTTCTCCAGGTGGGTCAGCGTCATACTTAGTAATCCATTGTTTAATTCCATCTAAGCCAGCTGAGTACCTTTTCCTTCAGTGAGCGCCGGTAATGTAGCTTTAGTTGGTGGTGTACAGGAAGGATCCGTAACTACAGCAACAAACCCGGTAGCAGATGTGAGAAGGGGTGTATTCGACTTCGTGCCATTGCTTTTCAGCCGAGATCTAGGCATGACAATATTTCAGAAGGAGAGCAAGAACCCCACAGTGAGCGTTTTCCAACCAATACTCACAAAAGCTTTGTTTTCGGCGGGAGTTGAGAGGTCTATGTTGGGCAAACGACAATTTGCAGTAGATGAAAGTTTTGCGGTGCGTATCGTGGAGTAAATGAGAGTGGACGCCGATGACTCAGCATTTGCTACAATAAACGCGAACACTTCTTTCAAACTGCTTGCTTTATAGTTAAACGACATTAAAATTCTTGTGTTGGGTGATGCAACCTGTGGTCACAAATACGTGTCGGATGCAGCAGCTGCAGTAACACTGAGCGAAGAACTAGTGCCTAACGAACAATCAAAAAGCTGCCCAGAAAATCTGAGTTTGTCGCAATTCACACGGATACATTCCAAATTGGCAACAGTGACAACTCGGTAAAACTCCACATGGACGCCGAGGCCAGAAGTGTATAACGCAACGTCACAACCGAAGGGCCGAACGGCATGATCTCATGCAAGAATTACCATAGAATATAAATAACACACTGACTGCTCCAACATAGGTGCAAGTAATAGAAAGTAATGGGTAAAAATGACACAACTAGAATATATGCAAGTTAGGGTGATATAATAGTGCGGTTATGAGTATGCTCAACATAACCGTAAAAGAATCCCCGATGGATGAACCAACATAACTCAAAGCCACAGGAGACGACCCGGATGAATTCGAGGCCATTTTGACTCGGTTAATCACCACCCGCTAGTACTGAAACTAGAGCATTAACTGATAGCACCAGATCTCAGTGGATCGATAGCGGGTTGGCTCCGCAACAGGATGCTCAACGTCACCGTCGGCGGATCCAGCTCTATAGTGTACCCCGTATCAGCGGATTGCCACAAAGATTAGTCTTGGAACTTCCAATTTTACCGGTTCGCATAAATGACCGGACCACATTCCTATCATCCCCGCATTATACGTTTGTTGGCGACTTGATAGTTGCCGGCAATCCAAATGTAGCTGTTATCCAATCCGAATAATCAATCTGTCCTAATGGTTAGCAAGGTGAGATTCATCCCTCAGCTCAGAATTTCATCAGACATTAAATGTTCCCTTTGTAGGCAGCTCCATTTTCTAAGTTACTGCAAGTTACTGAAGCTGAAGGCCACGGTGTTCCAAATCGGGGAGTCTTGGAGCTAGCGGCGTCCTGCGCTTTGATGGCGCTTTTTCAGATGACGAGTATTGCTTCATCCGGAAGTACTGAATCTGCTGCGCAGAAAGTTTGTTGGGTCTCACTTGAAGTTTTTTGTCTAGGACTGCAGTCCTAAACTACTGAGAGATGAGCAATACCTTGAAAGCGCGTACAGGTTAGCCACTAGATACGGGGCACGAGGTACTCAGACTACACCAGTAGGATAAATTTCAGCATATTCTTCCCCGAAAGACGATAGTTTCGTGGAAGCTTGAGAGAAACCTCCAAGTGCCCAGTGGGCTTTACGAATGTACCATTTGGTACTTTTATTCAGCTGACGAAGTTGCCCCAACCTAGAAGAAACCTATGATGACCTGAAGGCTAGGAGAAAATAAGGGGGTCCGCGCTTGATTTTCCTCCCACACAGTGATGAGCGCATGGAAAGAGCTTCCCCACTATGCTATCGAATCCTCCGTAGTCGAGGTATCCAACTATAGGTTAGGACACCCCTGAAACCGAATTTTTCCTGTTCTAGTTTATACCGAATGAGTGGTTATAAATTCGTATACACGCGTGTGTCTGCAAATATTTTGCATATGGCTCTGTCTAAAAGCAGACAGTCGCTTGTATGTGCCTGAAATTTACATAGAAATATTATTTGTTTATTCGTTTTGAAGTAGGAAATACTCCGCTAACCTTCGGCACCATATAATCCTACAAAATCGCTGCGCAGCATAGCTCGGAAAGAGGTTGTGTAACTCGGTTGTCATTGGTGAGGAGCACATAGGAGGTAGCTAAGAACTCTGACTTGTAATCACAACCTCACTTTGTAATACACCGGTCGCCTTCTTCTTTCCCGCATAATAGTGTAGCGAGAAGGCGTCCAACAAAGCACAATCTTTATTGTCCAAATCGCTAGTCACATGCAACGCGCGCTGTCTCGTTTATAAGTCGCAATTCCAACCCGCAGCACCCCCCGGTTTNGATTTCGTTGCGCGATGGCTCGTCCGGCTGCTCGTGCTGTCCGCCATCCACCCAATGTTGGCCTTGACCGTATTCCAACATCGTGTTAAGATGTTCCTCTGAATGTTGGAAAAACCACGCCTCCGATCTGGCCGTCTGTCGTATTTCGCCTGCCCTGCCTCGCCCGTTGGTCCGATCCAGTCGAGCGATGGCTCATCCGGTCGCGCACGTTGTCCTTGATCCGATCGCGGCAGGTTTTCGAACGTACCTCCCCGCGTTGAGGTATTTGGCCGAGCGTTCGAAAACTCGCACCTCCGGCCTGACAATCTACCACAATAGTACCGCGGTTTTGGTTTGACTATTTAACTATTGTCCAAAAGAAACCTATAAATTCTATCTTATCTTCTCATTTCTTACCAGTTCATGACGGTCATTAGGCACGACATATTGGCAGATGCAGGATGTCAGCTGAGACAGTACCGACAAAATGTCAGCTAACCCGGTACTTGGCTATATTCTATATGCAGCAGTCCGTCCAAAAAAGAAAACTACAGTGAACAGGCTAAAAAATGAACCCTTTGTTAGAATAGAGAGGCGATGGCCCCGAAGCCATTTCAGTCATTTTCATTAAAATGAGCGGACATTAGTATGAAGAGTGCATACCTTCATTCCAGAAGCGATGAAACCGATTCCACCAGATGATGCAGTGGGAGATGCTAAGCTGTGAAATTTTACTCCCTCCTCTTACTGCCGAGTAATTCACGTCGGATTATTTCAGACTTAGTGTTCATGTGTAGCCAATGAGTGCTGGGAGGTTTCAAACGGATTGTGCTGCCCCTAAACATATCTCGCTTCCTTCATTCATCCATTTTTGTCCACAAATGCAATAGGCTGTCATGCACATATGCAGTCTGCAAACCCTCTTTTTACTGGGCATGCAGAATAGTATTACCACCCGGTACCACACGATTGGGGTGTCACAAAAGTGTTGCATTTCCAAATGGGTGTAACATGCACAGATGTGGCACCACATGCATATTTCGTCGGGCTCACCAATTTAGTGCTCGTCGCACTAAGTCGCGTTTTCCCCAGGTACGGAATTATCAGACGCGAAAAGCAAAAGGCCGTTGAAGAGAGAGAGACCAGATCCTTATCCGACGAAATGTACAGGTGGTCTCTGATAGCGCTATAAAAGGCACCGACACGCAAAATAGCTAGAGAGGCTAGAGACCGGCTGTCGACGAGCGAGTAAACCGGAAGAATGTGACACGTGTGTCCTTCGGGTTCGCGCCACGGTCACATGACATGTAGACAAACAATCGGACAACATGCATCATGCGAACTTTATTAATAGCCTAGGTACAGTATGCAACGATGAGTTTTGGAACTATTTTACACACCATACCGCAGGCAGGCCAGTGAAATCTCCAGGCCGCTACACTGCTCCCCCTAGAAGGGTATTGTGTCAACAACCCTTCGATCCTGATGAGGATAACTGGGGCCAGCCACCCTTGACGTGATCTGGTTCAAGGCGTACCAGCTGATATCCAATCAGCCCGCAATTGGTACGAAAATCCCCAGACGCCGCAGGTGGAGGAGCACTAATGCCCACAGTTCCTAGCGAGCTCCCACTTGAGTATCCTCCATTTAAGGTGCCAAAACGACCGTTTAAAAAATGTTCGGAGCGAGGCATCCACGGAACGTTCAAGCACGACATCCAATACGAGATCGAGGATGATCGCGATCGAAGATGCCACACACGTCATGCCGGCGTCGGATGAGGCGTGCGACAGAAAATAGAACGAAACTGGCTGAGTATCAGTGCAGAAATAAATAACGCACTCAACCAAATTATACAGCCACTAAGGACAGTCGAGAAAGAGAAACCTGGGCAAACGCAATTTTCTTCGTATTGAAAACGATATTTTTTCGAAAAAGAAAATTTTTCGCGATTTTTTGTTATGACCGAAAAAACGAGATTTCAGAAACACTAATCCTCTATGAGACGTTTCGGCAACTGAACCCTACGACCTGGACGCGTTACGGCGGGTGCTAGCGTCATCGGCAAAGTCGTGATGCCTGCTGAGGACGATGCGCTTGGGCGAGGCTACTCCGAGACAACTGCCGGCGTGGATAGGGGCTGCGGAGGAGCATTGAAGGCTTCCTCTGTCCTTTCGGTATAGGCCGGTTTCAGACGACCGATTCTAACCGTGTCTCGAATACCTTGACGCTCGAGCACGTAAAAGCGATCCTTTCGTTGAAGTACTCTGAAAGGACCTTCATAAGGTCGCTCGAGCGAGCGTCGTAAACCATCTACGCGAACAAACACATATGTGTAATCGTGGAGGTCTTTATGAACAAACACCTTGCGGCTTTGTTCTCGTGTGTCCGTGACACGGAGGCGGTGCATGTGTGAAAAGCGAGCTGTTTGGCGTAAGATGCATCATATCGCAGGGCGTCGGTGGCGGATGAAAAGTAATCGCCAGGAAGACGCGGTGGTTGGCCGTACAGGAGGTCGGCGCTGGAAACGTGGAGGTCAGTCTTAAGGGCGGCGCGGACGCCGAGTAAACCCATTGGCAGGGCTTCTGTCCAACGGATTGCGTCCACCGCGGCGAAGACTGCTTTTAGATGTCGGTGGAAGCGTTTGACCATACCGTTTGCAGCCGGGTGGTATGCCGTGGCCCGCGTGCGATGACACCCAAGCGCGCTCAGTGTTTCCGCAAAGGAACCACTCTCGAACTGAGGGCCACAATCGGTCGTAACCGTGGCCGGGCAACCATGAAATGCCACCCAACGCTCAACGAATGCACGTGCTACAGTCTCTGAACGGACGTCAGTTATGGGGACGGCCTCTGGCCACCGCGTGAAACGATCCATCATAGTCAAAAGATATGTCATCCCATTGAAAGGTGGCAAAGGACCTACATTGTCGATGTGGAGATGAGCAAGCCGAGATATAATTGAAGGGAATCGGCCAATCTGGGCCGACACGTGGCGGTGAACCTTAGCCTGTTGACAAGCTAGGCAAGATCGTGCCCACGTGCGAAGGTCCTTTTGCATACCAGGCCAGGCGTACCTATCGGAAATGAGCTTGGCCGTGGCCCGGATGCCAGGATGGGCTGTGTTGTGTAGCGTGTCGAACACGCATCGTCGTAAAAGAGTAGGAACTACTGGACGTGGATATCCAGTAGAGGTATCGCAAGGGATAGTGTCTGCAGACTCTGGCAAACGTTGATCAGTCAGCCGTAGAGCTGATTGTTTGCAGGAGGCGCGAAAATCATTTTCCGAACGTTGTGCGTTGGCCATGGCGTTTAAGTCGATTGAGTCGTGGCCAACTAGTGCCGACACTCGGGATAAAGCGTCAGCCACAACGTTATCGCTGCCAGAAGCGTAGCGTACATCAGATGTAAACTGGGATACGAAGTCCAGATGGCGAACTTCGCGGGGCGAATGTCTCTCAGACCTACTGCGAAAGGCGAAAGCCAACGGTTTGTGGTCGGTGAAAATCACAAACTGGTTTCCCTTGAGGGCATGTCGGAAGTGCCGAACGGCCGAGTAAATTGCTAACAACTCACGACCGAACGTGCTATACCTAGTTTCAGCCGGAAGTAAACGTCTGGAAAAGAAAGCGAGTGGTTTCCAGAGTACATCGACGAACTGTTGAAGTACGGCGCCGACTGCGGTATCTGACGCGTCAACAGCTACACTTATTTCCGCGGCTGAGTTGAAGTGGTGCAACATAACGGCGGTGGCTAATGCGTCCTTAATTCTATCGAACGACTCGATGGCTGTTGGTGATAACTCTACGACTCCGTTGACACGGCCGCGGAGTAAATCGGTTAAAGGCTGCATAAGCTGAGCGCAATGTGGAATAAACCGCCTATAGTAGTTGACCATCCCGTTAAATCGACGAATAGCGGCGAGGGTGGTAGGACGGGGAAAATCGCGGATTACTCTTACCTTATCGGTTAACGGTCGAATACCGTGCTGGTCAACGTAATGTCCTAGAAACTCTATCGCTGATTGACCAAAAACACACTTCTCCGCGTTAATCGTTATGCCAAAAGTTGCTAATCTGTCGAAGAGCTGTCGCAGATGAATCTGGTGTTCTTCTTCAGACGCGCTTGCAACTAATAGGTCATCGATGTAGGGGTGGACGAAATCCAGACCCCGTGTGACGTCGTCGATGAAACGTTGAAACGTTTGTGCAGCGTTTCGCAAACCAAACGGCATACGTAGAAACTCGAATAAACCGAATGGTGTGATGACGGCTGTTTTGGCAACATCCTCATCCGCAACCGGGATCTGGTGGTATGCGCGCACCAGATCAATTTTCGAGAAAACACGGGTACCATGAAGGCTAGCCGTGATGTCCTGTATGTGCGGAATCGGGTACCTGTCGGGTATTGTGGCGTTGTTGAGCGAACGATAATCTCCACACGGGCGCCAATCGCCTGACGCTTTAGGGACCATGTGGAGTGGAGAGGCCCAAGGGCTACTGGACGGGCGAATGATTCCGAGCTCGAGCATGTGCTCAAACTCAGCGCGGGCTATTTTAAGCTTGTCTGGTGTCAACCTGCGAGCTTTGGCGAACACCGGCGGGCCTGTCGTGACTAGGTGGTGCCTCGTGGAACCCCTGACGGCAGGCAGAGATGAAGACTGTCGAAAAACAGTCGGATACTTATCGATTAGGAAACTAAAGGAGTTTAGTTTCGTAGAGCTTTGATATACGGGACTGATTGATACCTTATCGGTCAAAATCCCTGTAACTGTAAGCTTTGTCGTTTGGTCGACCAGACGGTGTCGTCTGGAATCTACCAAAAGGTCGAAGTGCTGGAGAAAGTCGATACCGATAATCGCCATTTGGACGTCGGCGACCGTGAAGATCCAGCGGAAAGGCCTACGGAGACCTAAATTAAGTGTGCGAGAGCGCTGACCAAACACTTTTATAGTGCTTCCGTTGGCCGCGCGAAGATTCGAAATAGATGACCTGTT
The DNA here is from genome assembly GCA_008508345.1 of Paragonimus westermani. NCBI lineage: Eukaryota > Metazoa > Platyhelminthes > Trematoda > Plagiorchiida > Troglotrematidae > Paragonimus > Paragonimus westermani. The sequence continues at coordinate 31,056 of QNGE01005767.1, forward strand.
TAAGTCGTGGGTCTCAGGTGGGATCACGCTGACCTCGGCACCTGTGTCGATAAGATAGCGAATCCCCGACTCGTAATCTTTTAGAAAGAACGGGTGACCAGGCGGGCCAGCTACGTCGTTAACCATGTGGATTTGGCTGCCCTGTTTGCTGACTGGACCAAAGGTACAAGGCTGTCGGCATCGTCGGGCTTTCTTGCCAAATTGCTGGTGATACCAGCAGTGATCCGGATTAGCGTTCGGTGGCGGCTGACGAGAATCACGTGACCCTGCGTGGCTACTGTGTCGTCGAATGGGGGTAGTCGAACGTGATCTCGAACGATGCGTCGTTAAGGCGTGAAGTTGTTTAGTTAGGGTGGCAACTTGAGCAGTTAGAGTTGCAATTGCGCCCTGACTATTCGAAGCGAGCTGGGAAACAGCGGTGCCGTATGTTTCCCCGATCCGGTCGGCGACATCAGCCAAGGTTGACAAGGTTGCTGATGGGTTTGCGCTAAGAATGTTTTGCATATCCTTAGGCAAACGCTGTAGCCACATCTCCCTAAGTAGAGCCTCTTCTATGTGTGTCGTGCCAGCTAACCGCTGCATGTGGCGAAGGAGCTGCGATGGTTTACGGTCACCGAGCTCGGTCGCACTCAGAAGCTGAGAAATACGTTGGCGATCGGACAAACCAACGCGCTTAATTACGGCCGCTTTAAGTTGCTCGTAGGGCTTCGTGGAGTCCGGTAACTCCAGAACATCGTCCACCTTGTCAATGACGTGAGATGGCAGTGCCGCCACTACGTGATGAAAACGCGTTAGCTCGTAACTGATCTGTCGTAGCGCAAATGTGGCTTCTAACTGAGCAAACCACGATTTAGGATTATTCTCTCTAAAGGGTGCAAACGGTACGGCTAATGCACTGACCGGCGCGTCTGAAAAAACGTGCGGTTGAGCCTCCATTAAAACAAAATGGAAAATGAATCGAAATTTTCTATATAAAAAATGGATATTTAAAAGGTATTAAAGAAATAGCAACTCACAGTTATACAAAAGATATACCTGTTAAAAAAAAAATAAATCGAATGGGCTCACCAATTTAATCGAGCTGACAAATTCAGTCGGGCTCACCAATTTCGTCGGGCTCAAAAATACAGTCGGGCTCACCAATTTAGTGCTCGTCGCACTAAGTCGCGTTTTCCCCAGGTACGGAATTATCAGACGCGAAAAGCAAAAGGCCGTTGAAGAGAGAGAGACCAGATCCTTATCCGACGAAATGTACAGGTGGTCTCTGATAGCGCTATAAAAGGCACCGACACGCAAAATAGCTAGAGAGGCTAGAGACCGGCTGTCGACGAGCGAGTAAACCGGAAGAATGTGACACGTGTGTCCTTCGGGTTCGCGCCACGGTCACATGACATGTAGACAAACAATCGGACAACATGCATCATGCGAACTTTATTAATAGCCTAGGTACAGTATGCAACGATGAGTTTTGGAACTATTTTACACACCATACCGCAGGCAGGCCAGTGAAATCTCCAGGCCGCTACACATATTATTGTTTGTATCGAGATTGTCTATATATGTGTGATCGTTGCAGTACGACTGTTGTAGTTCTGCCGGCAACCTTGTGAGCAACTTGCTTCTTTTTCTCTATTCTTAAGCTTTCATCTCTTTCTCTTATGCACAAGCCACGCCATCTGTGCTCGTAGGTTACAGGTGGCAGGCACATGGAGCCTGAAGTGGGATCCTTATAATCAAGGCGCTGGAAGTATTTGACGACCAGCGCAAGAGACTGCCAGGCTGCTAGCTGCCATGTCTTGTGAACTTTACTGCACTAAAACGAAGCAGAGATGACGCGTTTTTGCTAGTTTTGCCTCCATCGAAACATTGCGCCATTCCATCCGTGAAACAGAGCTGGTTGGATGGACGACTTTTTCCTTGCCAGTCCACGTTGGTTCGCACCCAAATTTTTCTTTACCGTGTGTTGGGAAAATTTGTTTCTAACGAAAGCTTCGTACACTTTCAGTGAAAAGCGAGTGAGACCCGTTTGTTTATAGTCACCGGTGGCCTATTTGTTTCCAGATTTGTGCAGGGATATGACGTATATAGATTCAGGTTCGAGGCCGGTAACATGAGTTTCCTGGTTCGGTACTTATTATTCGTTTCACAAAACATCACTGCTAGCCTTTCTGAAGTGTCAAACCGGGCAAACTGGTGTTGCATGGCTTTCTGGAGAAAGGGTGGATGATGTATTTGGGGCGGTTCTGTGCAGCTCACCCGTGAACGCAGTTTGATTCCGTCGCCGTCAGCCGCAGCACAGTCAGTTCTTTGAAGACTGTCGTTTACTTTGTGTTGAACACCTTGATTGACATCATGTCGTTGTTTGTGCCCGCTCGGGTTAATCGTTTGTTCATAGGTCATCTGCTCACAAACTTAATGCTCGGTTGGAAATTGATCGACTAAAGTATATGAAACGCCTATAAAACAACACTGACAATTGAACTATCCGGCCCACAACAGTGAAGTGAATCATATGAGCCTCTTGTGGAGAGATCTGATGTAAAAGATCGCCAAACTTACGATGGAAGTGAATTTCCGCTGATTCATTGGAGCTTATAAACAGACGTGTACCGATCCACCCTGACTTCGGATGAGACAAAGACCAGTGTGAACTGGAACGAAAAGTTAGCATGATTTTGCGTGAGGACTATGAGGTTTAGTGTTGCGAGGAAACCAAAGAGCTGGAGCTGGACTTCTTATCGAGGAACATCTGGCTTTGTTTCCCCTGATTCACGGTTACACTGGCCGTCGACAGTGTGTTGGTGGAACTATGTGGAACAGATGGCTCGAATCTACAGCCTGTCGTGGCAGATGGGCTACGCGCTTCAAGAAATACTTCAACTGATCTGAAGTAGTTAATTGAGCTGTAGATGATGAATATTGTGCGATTGCTTGCGCCGTTCCTGACAATCTTTCATTGGACAACGGATTGACTTCAGAGCTTAAACTGCCGAAACGTCAGCTCACCCGTGAACGCAGTTTGATTCCGTCGCCGTCAGCCGCAGCACAGTCAGTTCTTTGAAGACTGTCGTTTACTTTGTGTTGAACACCTTGATTGACATCATGTCGTTGTTTGTGCCCGCTCGGGTTAATCGTTTGTTCATAGGTCATCTGCTCACAAACTTAATGCTCGGTTGGAAATTGATCGACTAAAGTATATGAAACGCCTATAAAACAACACTGACAATTGAACTATCCGGCCCACAACAGTGAAGTGAATCATATGAGCCTCTTGTGGAGAGATCTGATGTAAAAGATCGCCAAACTTACGATGGAAGTGAATTTCCGCTGATTCATTGGAGCTTATAAACAGACGTGTACCGATCCACCCTGACTTCGGATGAGACAAAGACCAGTGTGAACTGGAACGAAAAGTTAGCATGATTTTGCGTGAGGACTATGAGGTTTAGTGTTGCGAGGAAACCAAAGAGCTGGAGCTGGACTTCTTATCGAGGAACATCTGGCTTTGTTTCCCCTGATTCACGGTTACACTGGCCGTCGACAGTGTGTTGGTGGAACTATGTGGAACAGATGGCTCGAATCTACAGCCTGTCGTGGCAGATGGGCTACGCGCTTCAAGAAATACTTCAACTGATCTGAAGTAGTTAATTGAGCTGTAGATGATGAATATTGTGCGATTGCTTGCGCCGTTCCTGACAATCTTTCATTGGACAACGGATTGACTTCAGAGCTTAAACTGCCGAAACGTAATGGAACTCCAGGTCTCAACCTCCTTCCTGCGCTACTTTTCTAAAATGGCGGTGAATGATTGCTGTATAACTTGACCACACTCATTCATTCCACCTGGGGAACTGCAGAGGCGTTTCATAGCCGGTGCTCATCAACGGTCATTCCCCTCATTAAAAGATACACGAGGGCATCAGGTGGCAGTCACAGCTGTTATTCTTCCATCTGCCAAATCCAAGACGATCTTGCTCCCATAGTGCATGGCTTCGGGAACACATCTAGCTGTGTAATAGAGCAGGCAGGGTTCTGAACTAATTGGTGGTGTGTAGATCACTGACCCATCTTGTGTCAAACGCTAGTTAATCGGCATTTCTTTTCCCAGCCGGTGGTAGTGGTCCTTTCAGATCCAAGTGTCACTTTTGGGTCGATTCCCGGACACACCCTATAGGGCTACGTTAATCTCGAAGGGGTCTTAGCAAAGCGGATAAATTTGTTGAAATCACTTACTACCCATGCCAAGTGCTCGGCGTGCAGCCATGACCAGCTATTTTGAGCGATATTCACGTTAGGCCGCATTCGACAGTGTGTTCCCTTTCAAATCTCTGACAAGTAATATTCTGAAATCAGCATTCAGGTGGTCCAAGGATATTTGAGTGGAACTTCATTGGGCGGTAAACGTGTTGATATTGAGCTCGCGGAGGACGGGCAACTTGGTTCTTCTGCGGATAACGCAGACCCTCATAAATCGCTTAAATAAGATGGTTAGTCTGTTAGTCTGCGGTTTGCATCTTCAGGGCGCAGTGTCACAGATTTGGGTATGCAGTGACGCTCTCTTTGTCACTGTTCACAGGTCACTGGATACTGTCGATCGCTCTACATGCTTGAGCTGCTTCATCTCGTCAAGTTAATGCGCTGTTCACATGGCATTTACAACGATACCGGAGGCACGTAATAAGTTTGACAAACTCCGTCACCCTTTAAGTAGCACGACGTACGCTTGTCGAGCAAAATTGGAGTTGACAAGAATATTTTGAGCTGGGTATCTTTTCAAGACTTAGCCTATTCGCATGAAAGATTAACGTGGATCCTTGGTACTCGACGGTTGTTATCACCCTCATCTACTCAGTATTGTACGGGCTGATTGCGTGAGCGATTCGACAGTCTAGCGGCGCCTATTTCAGAACCGTGCAAGTTCGTGACTGATAAATGGTGTAGGAAAATGCCTGGCTCTTCAGTATGCAGACAAGTCGTCGGTCGCACCGCTCAGCGTTCAACGTAGTTACTATCGGTTTGAAGAAAGCGCAACATGGCCAAGGAATCACGACATTGACGAAGGGCTGTCACATGGTTTCACATCAACTTCGATGACTTACCTATTGGTGATAATTTGGGAGCCAACAAACTGCAGCGAACTTTCCCTCGATATATGTATATATAGTGCTGGCAGTAACCGTTCTACGTTTGCCGCGCGAAACGAAAAAGTGAGAACTATCCACGAGGGCAAAGTTAAGGCTCCAAACCGCACTAAAAAACGTCCTCGGCAAGAGATGTCTAAACGCACAACAGCACACCAACAAAATTAAACTATTCGAATTACAGTCGATCCATTTGGGGGTCGTCACACTACTACGATTTCTGCATCTTCCTGCGCGATATAAAATTTCCAAAGTTAGAGGTTAAAATGAGCTTGGGGGAAAAATCCAAATTTATGTCGCCCTAAAATTTAGTAAATTGTGTGGTCACTTAACAAATGGCACACTTCCTCCAAGTCATCAAAAAAAGACGTTTGTTCTCGTGCAGGTTAATACACTGCGCATTGCCCATTGACCAAAAACAACAGCCGCTGAATGCACGAGACTCCTCACTGAGCACCTTGACACCGGAATAAGCTGGGCGCTTATTATCCTTCTACTCTCAGCGCGCCACCATGAGCGCATCAATAGGTGTTTATATTTAGTCTCTATCTGCAGAATATATCCTCACGGGGGACGGTGCTCAGGTAGGGGACAACTTGATGCTATAGCCCGAGGCTGTCCAAACGTGACTGAAGGGGTCCACGGACATGTGGGGTTAAAGACGGTGAACTAGAAAGTGTCCTTAAGACCACCTAGTAAGACACTTATCGTAATGTTACACTTAAGCCAACAGCCTAAGGCACTCTTTTTCGTTGGCCATTGAGTTAGCATTATTTCACAAGACTTTTTCCCCTTGTCCCATTTTCTCACTTCACCGTTACTGTGCCATACAAGTCACTCTCTCTGAATCATCCGATGAAATTGAAGTGTAAACCAAACGAATGAAGTGGTACGTGGAAACCGGCCGCATTATTCGACAGTTTGCTAACGAAACTGCTATAACTGCACAGGCGATGCCGAGCGCGTAGCTATTTTCGGAGTCCGTACGGTACCATTTATCGCAGACTTGAGCAGCGCGTTCCGTTAACATTTCGGGTCAGGTACAGACCCTAAACTATTGGAGTAATTCTGCTCGTCCAACGCCAAGTTTCCCCAATATCAGTAGGCCACCGGAGCGTACTATCGCATACGCACCCCCAAATTCCAACAAGGGCGAAGTAAGTCGAAGACACTACATGTGTATCAAGATTGGTCAACCGCTACTTCCCAGCCGCCATGTCCACACGAAGGTGCACTTATAGACGAGATGCCAGCCATTTGTCAAAATAAATAGAAACGCTGGGTAGATTCCGCGGGTGAGCACACATTCATCCTGTGGACATCATCTCCTCGCAGTTGAAGCCCTGTGGCCGACTGCTGAACTAAGAGAAGATTGAGGGGTACTGCCTTGGCTTATGCATGATGCCGGCTAATTCATACTGAACAAATGTATTTAGGGTGGGTTGGACAACAGTACGTCCACATAGGACATATGCAGTAAACGTGCCAGAGACATGGACCAAAGGAGTTATCCGTCGAACACTTTAGAACTTGTTGGTAAACTCTTCGATTCAGGGCACGCCCGCTCTGATCTGGATAGCGAAAACCACGTCCCCCAAGTCTTCGTCATCACTTGCGAACAGAGAATCACCTACTAACACTACCCCCAAAGTGACAGGTATAGGCGCCACGTACCAAAACTGCCCGGAGAGGTACTGCTCTTTCGTCATTGACGTATGCAGATGGGGCTGCCAATCTGCTTATGGTGGCTGGCGAACGAGACAACCGAAACTATCACCCAGTTATTCCGCACCTTCGTCCAATAAGCCGGGCCTATAAACAACAGAACGATGATCGTGTACGACAGCACAGCCACCCAGGTGGCGATTACTCAGAAGCTGCCGCTTGTACAGCAATTATTGCGCCAAGCGCCCCCTTCAAAGTTCATAAGGCAACGCGTTAGTGTCACCGTACTCACTTTAACCATGTATATAGCGTCCGGATCTCACTGCTGTCTAACAATTCCTGTGCTCTGCGCACCAGGAGTGCAGCGGTACTCTTGACCCCACTGCGGGAACTTTAGCAAATGTACGCGGCGTTCTTCAGCTACTTGCAACGGCGGTTGTTCCCACCTGGTGGGACAGCCAACCTCAGATTTTTTCAACAGCTGGAACCAGAGACAACAACTTTGTGGAAGCAACACATCGCTCCACCAAGTGGAACGACCTCAACGACCGCACTGGCCTATGAAAATCAGCTAAGCGAACTGGGATTTTTTTTCTAGCACGTCATCAACAAAAGACAATCCAAGTTGGCAATAGACAGCGGCAGATCCCATCCAATGTCTCGTATTCTGAATTCAGAATCTTCACATGAAACTGGTCCCATGGGCAATGAAACGACTCTCGACCCACCTACAGGCAGGTCGGGAGCTGACCATGGTTTCGTTGATGGTAACCAACAGTTGCAGGGGATCCCACAGGGTTTACCAGGATAGCTGGATCTGCGGCTGTCACTTTTCTGTGAAATTTGTGCTGCCATGTGTGCATGCGTTGTAGTTCGTCGGGAATAGTCTCGTTTTTGCGTGATCACCTCGGGATTGGTAAACGAGTAATTCCATCGACAGAGTGAGAACTCCTGAATTCCGTAAATTCACACCAAACGTCACCCATTAAATGGGGCGCGACTGTGAAATACCAGTGGCTGAAATATACATCAAGTACGTTCACACGTACATTCCCATATTAAGTTTCCTTGAACCATTAGGATTGAGGAATAAGTCACGTACAGCTTCGACATGCTGACAGGACTTACGAATCCTACGTTTGTCAGAGACAAAATGACAATGTGCTTTTATGGCTTTTTGGATGTCGGCCGTTCCGTATTGTTGGGAAAAGCACTTTTTCCCAAAAAATTCGCTGTTACCCAAGGGAAATAGATGCTTCGATTTTGAGAACTCGAATGGC
>QNGE01005768.1:5941-22439 GCA_008508345.1 Paragonimus westermani
TAGACAAAATCTACGAGCCAATGCGAATCAAGGATTTGAGGAGACGTGAACGCCATCGAGCCCAACTACCGGTAAACCCAAACAGAGCAACTTGAACTGATAAGACAAAAAGTCAACCAATGGTGGGTCGGACCAGAGGTCAAATACGACGGAAAGCGACCAACCAGAATCCAGGCTAGTAGGTCAACTGACTCTCCTATATAAGAGCAGGCATCGATCAATCTTCACATTTAAAATATACGCTGAAACACTTACGCACTGATGATGTCACCCCGCCTGGTGATGAAACGTTTGCAACCTAAATGCCAAGCTGGGCGAACATATCAATACCAAAACTGTTCAACCTGTTTCTGATCAAATTGGTGCCGTTTTTGAGATCCAATAATCGTTGCAACTCATTGGTCACAGTTTGCAGTGTTTTGCCGTGATTGTTTTCTAGATGCAATAAGATAGTGTACGGGTATCCATATTGGATGTTGGTGTAAGTCCAAGCGTAGAAACTGGCGTTTTAAACTGATTAGGGATGAAGATTGGCAGCTGGAATTTCTCACACGATTGGCCACACTAGCGAATGTCAAAATTTCTCCTGGTATTGCATGCTGAGTTGCAAGCGATGAAATCGAGTGTTGATCAACGACACGTTTGCTGAGAATGCGAGCCACAGCTGTACAGTGTCTGTAAATGAACATTCACGTGTGTTCTTTGGCAGATTATAGTTAAAATCCCGAGTGTGTTCAGTTGCACCAAGCTTGCGAAGGAGTAGTTGGACTTGGACATTATCATCTAAGTTTACTGCGTCCTCCTTGAATGGGTCCTCATAATGCCTGAACCAAGCCTCGAACGTGATCCCGCTGTCCGGTTGATGTTTGAATTCCGTTATGCTGTTGGTCAACTGTTCTGTTGTGTACACTACGGTTGGAACTGTTGAGCTCTGCTGAAATGCTATTTTCTGCGCCATGGTCTCCATCAGCTGTAGCCAAGTGGCTTCACTCTGTTCGTGCTGCTGCTTACGAAGCCTCTGAATTTCTTCAGTTAACACTGACATAATGATAGATGATCTGCCACTGACCGTCGCTAATTCTTATAGCCGTACCAAACGTGTGAAATCAAAACACAAAATATGATAGCGTGTGCTGGATCTGTGCAACTCAGCACGGAACCAAAACGTGTGTGCCGTTAATCATAAATGTGACAAGTCTGACAATCATCCAATCAGGAGACAGGAACCCATTGATTCAATTTGGCCGGATTGTCATAGGCTTTTATTTACAACAGTTCCTGAGATGCTAACATATCGCGACGTCTTCCTCCAGTTCTGACTGAAAAGTTGGTTTACTGAACAATTGCAAACCGGCGACAGGATAAAATTACATCCGTCATCTGCAACAGTAAGAACGCGGCCACAACAGCCTCAGGTTCTGAACGGCGGAAAAGACCGGAATAAAACGTGAGCGACGTTCAGCTTAAAATTAAACAATTCCCCGACTACTTACCAGTACTCTGGAATAAAAGGGTTGTGGGACTGCAAATTAACCAAGTGTTTTCTGTCGGGGACTTGCATTCTAATGAAACTGTCCTCTCGGTCACTGCGTGTGGTCTGATACATCTGAACGCTAGTTACATGAACGGTTATCGTTGGAACCTACGTATGAGCTTCACACTGACAATCGCAGTCTGTCTGGTCCTCTCTAATGTTCATGATGCTGATAGCAGTGGTTGCGAATTAAGAGATTCTAAGATCTTTGGTTGGTTTGCCTAATCATCTTTTCACGGTGTCGTGCCTTATTGCTCAAAACTGTCAGCTTGTCAAATTTTATCAGCATAACGAATTACGTTTTCCCGGACCTCTGCTGTTAATGATGTAAGTCTGAATTACACCCTAACGTAGAGTTTCATGATGGGTAGCAGCAGCTCGAAATAAGGTTGAGCTCTACAACCTCAACCACATCCCGGATGAAATTTCTTCTGAACCAGAACAACCGTCTCACACGGGGACTTCAAGCGCCTAGGGTTGTCTTAAAGGAGCACTTTTTAACAACCCGCACCAAATCGCTAACACTGATGCCGGTCACAAGGTTGTAGCCGCACTTATTTGAGTATTTTTAAACCAAATCCATTGTCAGTTACATAAAAGAGGTTGCACTGTCACGGAAGAGAAGATCGCAGACTCTTAATCAGATTGTCTGAGTAGCAAGTCAGTCCATATTACCTAAAATAGACGGTTCGCGACAACAGCAAGTGAAACACAACAGACCTAGTAAGAAGGACACATAACGGCAAAATCCGTGTAGTTCGGACTTATACTGGATGTTGAGCTAAACCAAACTGGAAGCAGAATCAAAATCTTTTTGCGCGTTTGAGAATTATATCTGATTTCACTGCTTTGCACGTCCCATTTCTCCTACGTTGACAATATGTTCAAGAAGAGAGGTCCCATACCAGTTTCTCCATGATTACCTTCAAGAAAATTTGACGACTGCATGACATTAAAAGGATGGTCGTACCAAACAGAGGAAGTTTATCTCGTACTCTCACACCTGTGTATCACTAACTGGAAATTCTTGGCACAGCAGTAAGCGGCACAGAGTAAGTCTTAGTTCGTCTCACCTTAGAAAGTGGTATCAGCGTCTTGCAGCTTAAGGCTAGCTAAATAGTTTAATAAACGTTTTAGTACGTAACAACTTTTTGTTCAAATGTAGTGAATATTAATCCGTTTACCTAGAAATAGTGTGGTCAGAAGTTCTGGTAAATGACGAAGTATCGATATATGAGGGGTAGACTACATTAGGTGTCCTACGAGGTTTTTCGTCAGCCAGGTTGATTTATACTTACTACACGAATAAGGTTTGCGGTATCTTCAAGTGAGGTGAAGCTGTTGTAAATTTTGGAGCACATCTAATTACGTTAAATTCGCAATTTTAAGTATTTCCAACTTTAGTCTTGCGTTAACCGCGATGACTCGTCGTAATTCATTTTGGCCTGTTACAGACACTAAGCCACACTGGTAAATGTTGAAAAGTCGCTACCTTCCGGAACGAAAGCAAAAGTCAGTCTTCGTGGCACAAAGAAAATCTCGGTTTATTGAGTTTTTATTGGTTATTTTATAGACTAGACGCATCGGTCAAATGAAGAATCACAGTTGGTGTCGACGCTCTCGCTTTCTCATTGGTCGGCTCGACTCCGCTTGAAGCTCGTTTGTTTCAACGCGTGACGCATTTAAACAACTTGTTTTACTCCGGTGCTCGTTATAACAAAATCCGATGCTGGAGCAGCGTGCCGTGCTGATTGGTCCCCGCGCTGACACACAAGTCTGTTCGTGTTTTCGACACTGATTGGCCGTAGACTTCTGCGAATCAATGGTTGACTTCGTAGCGCTGCTTTCGTCCAATCCAATCCCTTTACAGTAAACACTTGAGATCAACCCATAATCCAAACAACAATGAAATCACCTTTTTGACTTTGCGTACTGCGTAAATCACTATCCTCCAACCATCATGTTTTGTCGGATTGTCTGTCGAGGAACGGAAGTTGTCATCGATGGAATATTCACAATCTCTGATGAAGGGCTTATGTTGTGGATCCCTCAACATTTAACTTTATTTATGATACTACTCACGAGTAACCACTTCATTCGCTTCATAACTGCATGGACGTACTAGACGCGGACGGTCGATAAACCCTAGATTGCTGATGATGGAAAATCCTAGATTAACAACCAGTCATCCGGACTTTTCGGTGTGTTAAAAAAACAGTGATTTATCGTATGAATTAAATGCATGCGGTTCCTGCCTGTTGATAGAAGCCAATCTGTGTCAAAGTTTTTCACACCGATCACATGAGAGGCAACCACGTCGCGACCCATTTGAATTGCCTAAACGGCCGCAAGATGTCTCCAATTTAATGCATATCGTTCATAAAAAGTCATCCTCGTAAACAATCGCTTTCGAAGTTTCTCACCAATTGTTTACGGTTGCAACAATTGTATACGATTTATATGTGGAAATCGAAACAAGAAAAGTAGTGCAGTAAATGGAGTATAGAATGTAGAAGACTGGATACAGATCATAATGCCGGTGAATGTAGGAGGGTGACAGCTGCGCTTGTCATGATTGGTATTCTTCGGCGATTTGGTGCATACAGACCTGGACCATAGAGTTTGGGTATAATGACCCCCAGATATTCACGCTAATCGCACGGGGAATAATCTGCAATTGACTTCGTGTACTTTCCAAATGATTCGAAAGGCTTCCATTAGTTTGAGTTGGAAACCGAGTTCGAACGCGCAAGGGTAGTTTGCACTTGTAATGAGTTCTCACGAAAAGTTCCAAGGCCACTTCGTGAGATAATTGCTAATACGATACGAAAGTTGTATTTTGGTTCTTTCTGGAAATAGCGTGTTCGACAATGGCAAGTGGTAGATTGGATACAGATTGACTCGAAAACTCCGTACAGGAGCCAGATCGCATATTCATACTCATATACACCTAATAAGCTCCTGTGGTAATAATTCACCTAAACAGACTGATCACAATGTTTGCATTATTGTACTGACACTCGAGTCGTGGAGTCATAAGTTGTTGGACGCTGCATGTCACACAAACAGCTGGATGAAGTCAGATGGAGAAATTCATCTGGACTAGCATGTTAACATGGTTCATAATTTGTTCCCTATTCAATTTACTTTTGGAACTATAGAACGCCACTGCTACTGTCTACTACAGGTCCCATTTTCAAGAAAAGGCTTTCTACCGAACTTGATGTCAGATTTGCAGCATGAAATCTTGTGTTCAATATAACATTCAATTACACTTTGCTACGTTCCATTTGAATACTTTCTGGTATACCGACCGCTTCAAGGTCAAACTTCATGTTTGACAGCCTGATCTCACTGGTTTCCAAACGGATCTCAGCGAAAAGAAAGAAAAGTTAGTCTGCAAACCAGGATCACACTGTCAAACAATTCGGTCTTGGACACTATGATGAAATGAGCACCGTCCGATCCCACATACTGTCATTCCCACTACCAAACTCTTGTTTCGGAGGCAAAAGCGTATCGGTAAAGTTCACTCGTCGACTTCTTCCATTTGTAGACCTGCTAATTTGAGCTGCTCACATTCAGTATAAATAAAAACCTTACTGGTCAGTTTGGACCACAAACTTCCAAGACACTTGTGTTCAGGTTCAAACAGTGTGGACAGTTTACTCGTCCGTCACACTTCTTTTTCACGTAGACTGCGATAGAAGAAAGGAAAACGATTCACATACCCTCCTGCAATTCCGGTGACCAGGACCTTGTGGTCTGGTGGGTGGATGTCCGGACTAGTATTCATTGGTGACCTACCATTCCGACGCTTAGGTACTGTTCGTGGGCTCCATCTCCCTGAAGGACTGGTGCTGATGTGACCCGGTAGGATCTATAACGCTGTCTAACGCTTCTCTGGTGGTCGCTGGGATCAAATTCAGACAGGGACTCCAGTTTTTTCTTCTGATGGAATGTGAAATTCCCCCAGCACACAGCCTTGTGTAATTCCTAGAACGGAGGCAGTTTCCTAACTAGAACTGTAGAAGTTCATTGCGTTTTTATCCGCGGGACAATATAAGGTAAACTGTCCGCAACTCTGCATCTACCATGTCTTTCAAATAAAGATATCTGTTAAGTAATATTCCCTGAAAATTATAATGTACACTTCAACGACTTCGTTGGTGTTACGGAGATGTTTGCGTGACTTTCCCCAAAGAACACTCGGCGCCAGATCGGTCATTTTTATTAGCTCTGACAGATTCGTTTTCATATGTGTGCTCTTGAAGAGCATCACTGGAATGTGTATACCTGCTTAGGTGTGTTTTGCCGAACATCGTTCAGTGCTATCTCACTGGGTCTAAAATGGCGGATTGTTCACAAAGTACTGAAACCATCCCACTGGCTTCCATAGTGGTCTTGTAATCAACCGTTGGTATCTTTACAGTTGACAAGATGTGTTGATATCTTCCGAAAGGGTAGCAACCTACAGCATAGTTTTACAAAGTTTCGCTTCAAATTTGATGGCTTGCTTTACATACTTCTAGAGAGATTAGCTAGAAAAAGAGCAAAGCGACCTGTGAATTACCGACAAGCCTCTCTCAGATATTGTGGTGGATTGTCAGGTCGGGGGTGCGAGTTTTCGAACGCTCGGCCGAATNCGAAAACTCGCACTCCCGACCTGGCAATCCACCACAATATGATTAGTCGATCGTGTCTAATGTGAAGACCCTGGCAGTGGTCATCACTGTTGCCTCATTAAAAGGTGGCCAGAGTCATAATCCAAGGATACATCCTGTTGACGAACTCTTCCAAGTGAGAAATTTAAAAATAGTCATTCTTTTCGTAGTAGGTGACTGAAAAGTCTAGATAAATGTGAAGTCTTCAGTCAGTTGTAACTGATGTCTACTTTGTAAATGTAACTTACTGAGTTATCCGTACTTAGATGAATTGTCTTCCAAAGTCATGACCGCACTGACTTTCGTACAATGCCTCAAATCCACACCAGGTTGTTTGGGTCTAGGGCACTGTAAAATTTGTCAGGATGTTGGCTTTTTCCAACTTAGTGAGGGAAATGTCATCACATGTGAATAATGTTTTGAAGAACTCAACGGGCATCTACGTGGATATTCGGTTGACTGAGTTCAACTTGGAGGTCAGGAGCAGAAGAAGAATTCGAAGAAGGCGAAGAAGGAGAAAATGTTCTGTACGATTTTCGAACAACATGGAGTTAGTTGAAAAGTAACAATTGACCATGTTGGCTAATCAGCCGAGTACTGAGTCTTCTACAGCTTATCGAGTTTCGCAACAACACGCTTCGAACTTCATTTTGGTGGTCAAAGAAATGTAGCTTTATTGAGTTTGATCCACATTTGACTGCAGATCGTGAAACTCATACTCTTCATGGTCTCGTTGATTAGTGATTTACTGAAGGTAGACAAGTCATCTGTTGGCTAGTGAAAAAATACGCACACCGAATTGGGGTTTCGGTACATACCGACCTCTGTTACACGTCTGTTAACGCTCATTCGTTGATCAGCTGGTCATCATGAACAAGTTGCAAACATCTCCATATCATCTGCTTTGTTGAACCGCATAGCACAAGTTTCTGTGTTAGCAGTAGAAGTCAACTGACAGAAACTATGTTAGCTTTTTCACTAAAACCGTTTCTGATCGTACCAACACAATTCACATGATCAGATCAGCAACCCACAAAAAACATAAGGTTGTTCATATTATTGTCATCTAACTTCCACATGGTGATAGCATTTAACACTCAGTGAGTGGACTCAAACGTTAGACGAGCTACCTGTGTCAATCTGAATCAACCAAATCACATTATGTACTTACCTCCCGGACTGGTGTAACCTTTCCCAAGAAATTTGTTCCAAGCTTCCAAAGTTCAGAAGAGGGTACTGATATTAGGGAACTTGTGTTTTGAATCCAGAAGGCGGATGACACGAAGGTTGTTTTGTTGGAGAAACCAATACACTACTTAAGCCTCTCAACGGGACTAAGAACAAAAACACTCATTTGCACACCATACTCTTCTGAGGATACTCCAGTCGCTTAAGACACCATGTATCAGTTCCGCCATGTGGCGAAATTCATTAAATGTCATTCTGCCCTCCAACGATCCTTCCCATATGTCTCCCGTATTCACCCCGCGATCATCTCGATCCATGCGGCTACTGAATAGTGGTGTGAGTAGAATGGTGCGACCGTCTATCCTCACTACACTCCTCCTCCCGCAACGATTGTTCCAGTCGTAACAAAAGGCGTTCAGGTTCTCTTCGGTCCCTCGAAGATCTGCGTGCTGGCCCCGGTGCTGGTGACACACATGGTGTGCATCCTCTTCTGATCGGAGTGTCGTACCATTTACACAGCTGGCTTCCGTGCACTCGATGTTGACTTTTCTCATTCTTTATCAAATACACTGGGCCACGACGTTCAATTACTACGTACGGTCCCCTCCACTTCGCCAGGAACTTCCTAGATCCGGGTCCGGTCGCCCCCGCGCTCCGCCGGTCTCGGTATTTAACCTTAGAACCAATTTCAAACACAGTCCTTCGACCCGATAACCTCGCAGTCGATTGCTCCTTAGAAGCTTCTTGTGTGTTTTTCAAGTTTCGGTTGGCCGATCTCCGAGCTGCCGCTAATTCACGAGCGCTCATCCGTCGGTCTCCCCATAAACCAATCTCCTGGTCGACTGGCAAGCGTGGCACGCGCCCATACATTAGCTCGAATGGCGACTTTTTCGTTGTCCCTTGCGGCGAACAGCGGTGGGCCAACAGAATCAACGGTAACGTTTCTTCCCAGCTTCCTCCTTTCGCAGCCAACCATTCCTTGATTGTGCGATTGTTCCTCTCCGTCAATCCGTTTGATTGAGGATGATATGGAGTTGTGCGTATTTTCTTGATTCCCAAACGCTCCAAACAGTTCCGAAACTCCTCACTTTCGAAGCAGGGGCCTTGATCAGTCAATATGCTTCGCGGTATTCCGTGATCCGCTATGATGTGCTCCATCACAGCCCTGCACACCGTGCTTGCGCGCTGATCGGGTATGGCGGCTGCTTCGATCCACCTTGTGAAGTGTTCGGTCATGATTATGATGTATTGATTTCCGGAGGTCGTTGCTGGAAAGGGGCCCATCACATCCACCGACCACAGTTCCCCAATTTTACTGACCGGAATCGGTTGTGTGGGATACTGACTGGGGTGGTTAGTGCTCTTCACTAACTGACATTGCTGGCACGCACGCACATAATTGTTAACGTCATTCTTCATTCCCGGCCAGTATGCTCTTTGTTTCAGCATTTCATAAGTTCGATGACAACCCGTATGAGCCAGCTGATGACATTCTTTCACAATTGTCGCCCTCAATTCCGCCGGTATGACCGGGACGTTTATTCCCTCTCGCAACTGGCGCATCAAAATTCCGGCACTATTCAGCCGCAAATCGGACCAGTGCGTTCTGAAAGCTTTCAATTCCGGATTCAGCTCGTCCTCTGGCGGTTGTCCTCCCGACAAGAGTCGGTCAATCACTGTCCGGATCGTCGTATCCATTCTCTGTACTGCTTGTAACTTCCCGGGGTCACTCTCGAGTTCAATACTGTTAACTCCGACCACGTCCTTGTGGACCTCATCGAAGTGTTGCGTTCGGGAAAGCAAATCAGGTACACAGTTCTCTTTCCCGGACAAGTGGCGAATTGTGAAGTCGTACTCCTGTAGTCGTAATGCCCAACGAGCCAGCCTTCCTCGAGGGTCCTTCGCCGATTTAATCCACTCCAGCGGTTTGTGGTCAGTCTCCACATGGAACTGTCGGCCGAGCAAGTACGGCCTCCATTTTTCCAAGGCCCATACGATTGCCAAACATTCTTTCTCTGTCGTTGAATAGTTTCGTTCAGCAGGACTCAGTACCCGACTGGCGTATTCCACCACACCGTCTTCCTGCTTCAGTACCGCTCCAATTCCTACATCACTCGCATCCGTTGAGACAATGAAGCTCTCTCCAGTCACTGGCAATTTCAGAGTCAGCTGTTCTTCTTTCATCAAGCGTTGGATCTTGACGAACGCTTGGTTGGCTTTCTGTGACCAATGAAACTGGCAATCCTTCTCTGTTGGTAAGTTTGCCCACTTCTCTTTCTCACTGCCTTCTCACAGCTTGCATCACGGATCCCCTGTTTCGGCAAAATTCGGTCTCTCAAGTGCACGCGATATATTCTTCTCACTATCCGTCCACTTCACCATCATATGACCTATGTGATCACCACACCACGTGTCCACTGTCTCGGAACCTCAGGAATACACTGGACTCACCTTATCTCCAGATATAATGCTTGCAAGCCTCAAAGCTGCACGACCATACTATATTTTTTCTTGAATGCTAAGTAGTTATAAATTCTGTTGAACATCTGATTCGTCCACTATATCGCAGCCAAACAGTTCAGATGCCACCGACAACTTTGCCCGAACATTCGTCATATCGCACCGTACCCAACATTCTCATTCGGTATACTTCTTTTTTTCTAAAAGCATTAGATACGGATCTTTCTATGACTGTTGAACAACCTGTAGTCACTTTCTAACAAATTTAGCTACAGCACCGGCTTCTCCCTTTGATTACCTATTGGTACGAGCTGCATGTGCGATACACAAACTTCCATTTGTCTGTAATTTTTTTAATTCCACGCACACAAACTGAAGGGCATTAGCAAAGAAAAGTACCCCCAGTATGCCATAGCGAGTGAATTGAGCATGCAGAGTGTTGACTACTGCATTGGAACTAGTAAAACCGGGATCTATCTGATGACTCACAGGAAGCACCTCCGTTCCTCCTAGTGCTCACGTAGATGAAACAGCGACACCTCAGCCAATGTACACGACTGCGTATGTCTGTTGACTAAATCCGATTAAGAACTCTCAGCAGACTCATTCTCCTGAACTCTGCAGGATACTGTCACATTCGAAGCCATCCACAATCATCAGTGGTAGCTGTTCCAGGAAAAGTTCACTGATGTAAGAGAGAAGGACGGGGACCAAAGGCTGAATCTTAAGACATTCCGTTCATTAGAACACACCGAGCGGCCTTCGATCTTACAGTGACCCACTGCTCCCTGTGTCACAAAAACGCACATGTGTCGAAAGACCATCTTACGCACTTCGAATAAATGTAGTTTCATGGATGACCTGTGGCGAGGTGTTCTGTCAAAGGCCTTACTATAGTCAACAATGAATGTATCCACTTCGTTGTCCTGATCAATTAAATGCACCCTTTTCTACTTCACATTAAGGAGATTTGTAAGACAGAAGTGTCGGCATGTGAACCCGTGTTGGAGTGAGCAGGAGATCCCAAATCGAGCGAGATGAGCTTCCATCTCTTCTCTTACCAGCTTTTTGGCGAATTTTGCCACAAGACTGGACAGACCAATAGGTCGACAGTCAGTCTGTGTCGTCCTATATCTCTTTTTAAAGACGGGGTTGACGCAACTTCGTGGCAAGACTTCATTTTTAATGGGTTTTCGGATTACTAAGCTAAACAGGTTGTATAGAGCCATCACAGTCACATATCGGAAGAGGTTATCTAGGAAGGACTGATATGCAACCCCACAAGACCCCGCCAGTTTTCGGACTGCTTTCATGCACTCTCGATCATTCCACGGAGCGTCAGGGTGGTAAGCCTCATGGGATATGGAAAATGACACTATATGGCTGTGACGTTCGTGTCAAGTTGCCTCCGGGGAGTCCATGTCTGTGATCATGCGCGGATGCCTACTTGCTACGGTTTACCATAGAGATGTTGAGTGAACAATAATGATTACTGATTCCATCCCTGACCACACAACGTGGAACAACACAACTACATGGGTTCTTGAACTCAGTGGACGCTGGTGCAAGTGCTTACACACGAAATCAACGGATCGCTTGACCAGGAGGTCCAATGTTGTTGGGGCTGCGTCTGTTAGGAACCCACGTGGATGGTTAAAAACTGCTCCAGTAACACTTGAACGTAAGATCTAGACAACTGCTAGAAATGCTCCTTGAGGAAGCTAAACAAGGGACTAAATCTCAACATGCCTGTAATAATCCAACTCGTGTGACTAATATCAGTTAATGAACTAGTTCTGCCTCAGTGCTAATCCCAGCATAACAGAAATAGAAGACCAGGAGCCGCGGATACAGTTACAGCTGTCTTCGTCAAATACGACTTTATCGCGGTTCGTGGTGGCGCCGCTGTATTACTGGATGTCGACTACCGAAGCCGATTTGCCTGGACGGACAAAGCTGTGAAGTACGGGACCGACTCTCATAATGGTGCCATTGAGTCAGCTCTACACACCATACACTTTGACATGGAACATACTTCTCATTCACTTGTAATCATCGTTTTTTGTGGTATCGCAGATCCATCTTCTTGTAATGCGATTCTTCAACTAGGACTCTCCTCTTACGCAGTCGCTGACTTTTGCCTACTAGCTGTTTTAGATTCCCTGAAAACTTATGACATATTTATGCGAGAACCTGGCATTGATTGTTGCTACTTTCTAACGGTTGTCTTACTATGAAAGCCATTTCTTCTTCCCGATGCGTGAACTCATGACTGTGATGGAACCCTTTTGCCCTGAAAAGCTATGATTCTGAGAAATTCCTTTTCTTATCACTTATCACATAAGCAAATTCCATTTGCTGACTGGAATTATCAAGGTTTGGTACTCTCACGGAAAGGCTCGTCATATGTTCAGAGATGTTAGCCATTCAGCGCTCTACGTTTGACAGACAGCTTACAGTGAATGAAGGTGTATAAACTGTTCTTCAAAATAAACGATAAATAGTAATACTTTTATAGACAATAATACACAAATTAACTGAGTGGATGATGTGAGACATGGTTGCACCTGAGGAAGGCCATCCGATGTGGTTGAAACGTGGAGTATTACAACTTGCTCGTAACGTTGTGTTATCCTCAGTCTGTTTATCTATAGCGCGTTGTTTTCTGCATAGGCCGTCCTAGAAGCTAGGATTACCGCACTACCTCTGGCACGCTGAGGTACCTTGTGACATGATGACTGTTTTATGTTTACTTACGGATGAACTGGTCAATATCAGATGACTTAAAAGTAGGATGGCAATCGCTATCAGCAGGACAGCTCCCTTACGGCTGTTATTGCCTCGTGTCATTAAGTGCACTCAATTCACAGATAACGTAGCCAAACAACGACAACATTCACATCGCCGAGCCAGATTAGCCACCATCTCACCTAACGTCTCTAGCTACCGACTATGTGAATCGCGAAGTCCTCAGCCCGGAAGACGAACCCGACCTAAAGCGGATAGCCTCTTGGTGGACAGTTTCATTTTTTTAAACCAGGTCATCATCTCTCCATCTCGCGCCTTACGCTAGTCGGCCGCAGCGTAGGTAAAGATTGCTCGGTGTGGCAGACGACTAGCTGACATTCTTAGTACATGGCATAAGTATCTAAGTTCGTACAAATGTGAGGATTGAACAACCGAACTCGTTTAACATTCACTACCAAATACTCACTTCCCAACCTCTTCGTTGGCCACCGGTTGGTGCCCCACGATGCGAGAGATTGAACGCAGACATCGGTAGTCAAGTACATGAAGACAGTTCGCGCCATTTACCCTGAACGACCGTGTTTCTCAGTAGCACAGTAATGAAGCTTTCACTGTGACCTTATATTCGCGACCCCTAAGCCTCATACAGATGCCCCTCTGTCGCCAGAGATGCTCGATATTAGCGAACACTGCCTCAGTCAAATATATGCGCTTCAATTTCATTTCCTGCACCCCTGCCGCTGCTGATGCCGCTTTCCAGCTAAACAAACCAATCAATAACCTTTATAAACTCACTGTCCAACTCCGAATCTACATAGTCACAACAATCTTGCAGAAGCAATTTGCACTTTGGGACTGCGAATTGCATTCCGAAGTATTCAGAAGAGTGAGAAATAACGTCTAACTTTGTTGGCGCTGTCTGAAAGTTGTCAAACAGCAACACCTTGTCGTCAGCATAAGCAACAGCAGTCAGTCTTCCACCAGGCAGGTGGTCCACGCCGGCATCTTGTCAGTACCGCAGACAGTCCTCTGTTATTTCGTCTATAACAAAATTAAACAAAAATGGTGAAAGTGGACAACTTTGACGTACGTCGCTTCTGGTGTGGAAGCCGTTAGACTGTTCATCGTGAACTGTGAATTGAGTTGAAGTACGGGAACAAAGCGTCGACAGTATGTTCACACACCTGGTCAGTATATCACTGTGCTTAAGTGACTATGAAAATGTGGATCGATTCATTGAATCGCGCGCACCTTTATAGCCGAGAAATATGACAATCGTTGGTCAGCAGCGTAGATAGGCACTACTGCAGAATTTTGCGAACAGTAAAAATTTGATCAGTGTCTCTTCACCCAGAGTAAACCTCTGCCTGTTCTTCCCTGAAGTTTGCCTCCAGAGCTGCAGTGAGTCGACGAAGTACAATGAACCTCATAACTCTAGTAAACACTGGGGTCAAATTAATTTCCCTACGGTTTTCTTAAGAGTCCCTGATACCTAAATTGAATATGGGAACTAAACTCAACGGACTCCAGCTCAGAAAGATGATCCCGTCGTCCGCAAAAGTCGAATCAACTGCGTCAAGGCCTCTATTAATGCTGGCAGGAGATCGTCTGCGACAGCAGCCCAATTACATTTGATATCCGAAATGCAATTATGGAACTGTTTTAGTGGGTGGCCCAAAACTTACCAACCAATGTGCTACGCTGCAAATTTGTGTCGGTAACACAGTAGAAACAATAGGCGAACTAAACTGATCCTCGAAGTATTCCGTCCTGCGCTATAACCTTCTAGATTTATTGTGAATTAGTGAGCCATCTGCCTGTTTGATAGTTTCTCTGATAGAAGTTCGTTTTGGACCAGTGGTAAGGGTAAGCTTGAACCGTCTGCCAGTATTCCATCAACCATTAGCGTTTTCCATTTCTGTAAATTTCTCTACCAACCGAAACTCACAATCGTCGATTAGGCTACACTTCAGCTTTCAACGGATATCCCCCATAAACTTGTTTTATGAACTCTCAAGAGGAATGTTACGTCTGCCATTCAACAGCTTCAGAGATTTCCATGAAATCCAATTTTCGGTTAACCCGTGAGCCATCGTACCGCATGTTACAGTACCTGCTTAATGAATGATCTGTGAGATTTGGGCTCAGCATCTATAAGGATCTCCGGGGTGAGCATTTCTAAGCCTGCTCTCTAGGCTGGTTTTCTGCTTACGTTTAGCCGACGTCATAGATAGTTTCTCAACAGTCAAACTTTGCTGACGACGAAGTCGTTGGCTAGCAAAATAGGAACGAAAGGGCAACGTGCCAACGCATGATCTGAATACAAGTATATGTTTCAATAAAAATGAAAGTCCTGAATGGAGCCTCGCCACGCATGACTAACAGCCATGTGGTCTACCTGAGACCAGACCTGATTCGGAAAAATGGGATGCACGATATTTAAAGCTAGTACTGGCTAGAAATAGCTTGTGTTCAGAGCACAGTTGCAACATTCTCTCATAATTATCCAACTTACATGGTACTCGGTCTCTTGATAAACAGATTGGGAATAACACAACGTCACGAGCAAGTTGTAAAACTCTACGTTTCAACCACCTCGGGAGGCCTTCCTCAGGAGTGTAGTAATCGACTCGGTCTCATCCAGGCGGTCGAATTGGTCGTTCGTATCTTCGGTTAAAATGACTGAACCAGAACCACATGTCAACCGAAAGAGAGCGGCAACATCACGGTACACTTACTCATGACACCCACGACACTACATATGGTGAAGAAATTTCTGAAGTGGCCTTAATAAAATCTGCCAAGCGTACGACACAAAGTCTACTACTAACAGGATGTCAGTCTATCAATGAGGCTGCGGCCATCGTGATGATAGCTTTGCCTACTCTAGCCTGAACAGTAACGGCAGCCGTGGAGTCACCCGAAGTGCATAACCATTATCGGGTAGACAATGAGGGTACTGTTAGTTCTGTACGTTTACTACCGTCCTGGATTCTAGTCTCCGAGATACAACAGAAATCGACATGCAGCGGGCCTAACGTTCGTTCGAGATCGGCCTGTTGCCCCATATGTACGTTGATGACATGTATTAATTAGTATTTCAGGTCTAGGCGACAGACGAGGAAGGCCCGAAGCTAAATGGCGAGAGATGGAACTTACTGACTCAGTGTTACTATGAGTGGCTATATCTGTTGTGGGTTAAGCAGAGTAATTAGTAGAAGTGAGGGTCGAGAGGAACACGGGAGCTTTATGTGATAGGACAACGGAGGTGGAGATTAGCAGTAACATGTTTTCACCTATTCTGTCCACTATATGAAGCAAATAGGGCGACCAGTTTTACACTACTAGACGGCGGATGCAGTATGGAATAATCGGTTTTGCTTGTTTTTATGGTTGTATGCTGGCTGGGATAATACAAGGACACCCATACCTAGACAGGGGGACAATTAGGGTTCTCGAACAAACCCTTTGGCCAGGAAACCGGTACCACAAAATAGCGGGCAGATGAAGACGTCTGAAAACTGGCACCACCGTTTTTGCAAATAGCCAACCTTCTTCCATCCCTTAGAGCTTGAAGACAAGGAGAGTGTGATTCGTCAAACCCCTACTGATTGGCGCGACTGGTACGAGTGACTGCGTCGTCGTGATCATCCCACAGCCTAGTATAGCCTAACAGGTCATCAGAATGCGCAGGCTGTCATGCCGCATCAAGGCCTTGAATCATTACGCCGCCGGACGGAAACGTTGAACAAGAACACTGCTGTAGTGAGGATAGACGGTCGCACCATACTACTCACACCACTATTCAGTAGCAGCATGGATCGAGATGATCGCGGGTCGAGATAATCGCGTGATAAATACGACAGAGATACGGGAGGGATCGTTGGAGGGCAGAATGACATAT
>QNGE01005769.1:0-14724 GCA_008508345.1 Paragonimus westermani
AAGTGATCACGATAAAAATTGAACAATTTTTCGTTATGGGAATTGAAATGGAATGATTGTAGACGAGTGACAATTAAGTATACTCACGCAGAACACCGTCTCATGTCCGCGTAACAGAATCTGCCTCAAAAGTTTAACTATCCTGTTGTACCACCAACATTTGTGTGTCCTTGTTACTTTCAGCCTCAATCCAACGAGCGTGCCGGCCATCACAGGTTACGAGAACGCAAACTGTGTTGGTTGTTGTTGCAATTTTAATTTCACCAAATGTACAAATTCGATTGAATTTCACCTATGTATCGTTTCCAGCAAATTTTTCGTGGGTGGTATAAGTTGAGATGGCAAAAGTCGTGTTGTTGATGTTGGATAGCTAGGGCAACAGTCCGGACTATTTATTCTTCCTTGTTCGCCTTCGTTTGGTGGGCTAGCACAGAGACTTTCCCGTCCGTGCCCAGTTCAATGAAATCGGAGTTGATCGTGCCATCACAATTTTGTTTAAGATGGATGAGTTATACAATGTATTTTGTTCACTATATGAGCATTGTTGGGACAAACAATCGACACGTCATGCTTGACTGCCTACTTCTCCAAAATTTGTGTTACGATAAATCATTTTGATTGCAAGAATATTCTGCATAGGTTCCAACAACAGCTTGGCAAATGTGATTAACCTAATGGATGTTAGATTTGTCAAATAATGTGAAGTAATGTAGAAATCCTGTTCGCCTTGAATTTCCATTAGAGAACTGCTCGTTTTCGGAGCGCTTAACAGCATCACCAGCTGCTTCTCGCAATCGACTCACGTGAGCAGACCGGGTCTGTGAGACAAGGTCAAACTTATTCACAGGCGAAACGAATGTACAGCACCATTGACGTTGACAAACGAAGCGTTTGATCGAACAGCCAATCCGGGTGCATATCATGTTCATTCGCCTGTCTCATTCCAGCTTTCTCCCTGAGCTATTCACGAGTGATCATCTATTAAAATACTATATCCACTTCAACAATCCGAGGGCCCCGACGATTCGTGTGTGGCACTGGAAAGTCTATGTTAGCTTAGTGATGAACTGACATTCCACCACTGTTCACGGTTTCTGTTTGGGCTGATCCGATGACGATAGTTGGAACAGGGCTCGATCCGATACCATTCATTTTACTCATCTACGCTCACATCTACTCGGTCGTGGATCCGACGAACATCACCTGAGGTAGGAAACCGAAATGCTTGGTGCAACACGATGTAAACTTTCCACAATGGCCTGATTGAGTATGATATGCCCTCTTCACGTGTTACGGAGAGCTTGCTGATCGACCTGACCGTGTTTCGATCAGGTTTTATATGCGATCGGTAAACAAGCACCATCTCGTCAGCTCAATTCGTTTGCTGATGTCAATTGACTAACTACGTTGAATGTCCTCTCTTCAGTACGTGAAGTGATAACTTGTTCTAGCCTAGCTTGATCTAACCTGATCTAAACCTTGTGGATAATGCAAACCACAATAAACTTACATGCGTCAACGTTTCTTCATCACAAGGACTGAGCCTTATGCTCATAATGAGCGGACCTTCAATCGACCCAAACAGGAGCGATTTCTGATTGCACGGCAAAACTTTGTCGCAGTTTGATAAATCAGTGGTACGTAGATGTTGGGCTGAATGCCAAGCAATCGATGGGTCATACCTCCATTTACTTGACCATCTGAACAGAAGTCACGGACAGTGCCAACACCTACTCAGCGGCAGTTTAAGAGATATTCAGATTTTCAGAATGACCGACAACTTTAAGGCACATATGTACGTGGGTCTACCATTTTAAGTGTGTCAACCCAAATTGAGTCGATAGGACCGCCACTGCGGTCTGGTGAGTGAAGACGCTGTTGTGTGTATTGGTGCAGTGTACTCCAAAGCAGAGAACTGAAATTTAAGAACCAAGCATTAGAAAGCGTGCTGTATAAGATATACATTATGTGGGTAGTCAGATTTATTGTGATGGCATTATGAGCGTACTGAAAACGAGATACACAATACACGGAGGCTGTGAGCATGGGTGACTCAGTAATTATGAAGTCAGCAATACCACTTGTAGCGATTCGTTGGACTAGCATTTATAACCCAACCAATACAGTCTGTCTCAACCGTTCTTCACTTCAATTGCTGTGCGTGTTTCCGGCCAATCAAAGTGAGACCATCTGAGCTCTAACGGACTATTCATTGAACATCTGAAAAACGAAGTTGTGAAAGCTTTTGAGAAAGAGGAAACTGAACACGACAAACATAATGACAACTGAATGGATAAATCTCGGACAGAAAATATTCCATTCGTTAGTGGTGAAGTCACAGATAACGTCACACAGAGTATTGTATCCAACTTGCTCATCCAAAGGTGACGAGAACAATCCATTACGCAATCTCAACCCCTCTGTAACTAATCTTCAGATAGTGGCTGAATCAATGATCAAAGATGCATCACCCTACATAATTATGTCATAAACCTGCTTTTCAACTGTTGCTTTCGGGGACGAACCGATTGAGCAACTCCGATTCCACAGAATTGTTTTGTTAACCAACTACAATGCATTTCGGAGCTGATGTAGTGAAACGTCTTCCGGTTACAAAATGGACGCCACCCTCGCGTTACACTCTTACCAAATGTATGATGAAAGAACAAAAGTTTCTCATTCGATTACGTAATGTTACTCGCAACTAATCGAATCGTCACAGAGCTGCAATCAATAAGACAGTTCGAGTTGTTATTTGGTGAACTGGTGAACAGCCTGTTCAATCGCATTGACGACGCTCACAGACGCGAACGTTGAGTAATGGAACCCAAACCAATTTGTTTAAAAGCAGCAAAATGAGAGTCCGCACGTATCCAGCAGAGAATTGTGCGGCTTTTGCTCAGGCTTTGAGCAGGTATGTGAATTAATATTTTTGGTTGTGCAATTTTCCGAAGCACTGAAAGTGACCAGTCATGGAAGGACTTTTTGAAAGTTCGCAAACATTTGTCACACTCTCAGAATGCTTTCAGATGTGATTTGCCAAGCATAATTTCCCATAGAAACCACAAACATAATTCACGGCCATCGACAATGAATGTTCAAAACTGATGCATCTCAGTTTTGACTGTTCAAGAGATTCCAGCAGACTGGATTTAGCCTTCACTGCCAGTGCATTTTATCAGATTCAATAGATTGATGAGTGGAATTAAATGAGAGGTCATGAGCTCTCAGTGTGCTAACTTAATTCATAGGGCAGCGTATACGTACGGGCACGTGACTTCCGCCACTGGTTCTAATTCAGCTACACCACAGGTGTTCCAGAGTCGACTAATTTCTGATCTATCAAAATAAAATTTTGATGCGAAAGCTGCATCGTCGCGTCCGACAAATTTCATCAACGTGCGTTCCTCGCATACGATTCTCTTCGCACAATCAACATTCACATTCGACCTGTATGAGCGCATAATGGTCTGATGGGACCATCCTGAAAATAGTCATCTGTCAATCTCTTCTACTTATTGCTGACCCAGTGAAAATGTTCAAACCACTGGTTGGACGAATGGAATAAACTCGTCCGTGTGCGCCCATTTTCAACTGGCAGTTCACATGCGAAACTTCTCCTGCACACGCCTTCAATTTCAACTGACGGATGATCTTGATCCAATTAGGGAAATAATAGGTTGTTTTTCAGAAGATGAATTTATATTCGGATGGTGAACGTCACAATCAACTTGTTGGTCTATGTGTCTCTCTGCAGATCGTTCCGTTTACTCCCGATTGGGCAATATCCGGCACATCACACGTAACCTGGACAACACGAATTGTTATCACGTCCATCACGTGCACAGGTGGATGCGGAGTAGTTCCCGAAACGCGAACTGGCACTTCCAGTGCATGTTTGGCAGTCCGACTCTGCTTACTGCTAATCATATTCAACGTAATGCGCGTTAATCACTGCTCCCACACGATCTACCAATATGGTGTTCGTGCAATTTCAACCATAAACACGTAGTTGGTTTCCATGAGTCTTGGCAATGGGACTGACAGTGTCAGACGTTAACAGTATTTTCCGACTACGATTTCGAGACAGAAGAGAGGACAGTTGGCTTCCATGTATTGAAAATTATGTCTCCGGAATCCATGAAATCGATCACACTGCACGAATTCTGGTGCTTCATGTAGTTTGCGGAGACATGTGAGTAGGTGCACCGGATAATTTGCTGACCACTTTGGAAGTCGGTGTTTAATATTTGTTGGGTAATAAATGAACACTGCAGAGATATACGTATCGATTCACGTGAAGCTTTGGGCAAACGGAATATGATTCCATGAACGAACCTTTAATGTTCTGCACAATGCTTGAATGGATCCGCCAAGGCGTGAAATGAGCGAAATTTTGCGTAGTCGCCGATGTCCCCATATAGCGATGTCTATGCCACGTATGTTACCTTCATTGCTGCAGACGATACATCCCGGGAGACGGATCAACATAATGCAACATAATGCAACATAATGGAACATAATGGAACATAATGGAACATGAGTTCCACGTTTCGTTGAGTGGAAGGCTCTTCAGAATATTTCACAGGAGTATCACGCATTAGAAGCGGTCAGACCTGGACTATGAGAAATGTGTCAAAATTCGCCGATGAAACGGGGGTTGGCTGATGGGCTGGCCTGGCTTATATCGTTTATCTGACCGGATGTCACAAACAGAACATTCGAATTCGCGTTGAAGATACAACGTGTACTCACTACTCCATCGAGCGTTCTCGTGTGCGTGGCCGGAAGTAGAGTAACAGAACCCACCATCACGGTGGCATCAACCCAAGCATTCGTTGATGGTCCTGACTGCTTGATCTGCACAACGGCAGCCAAACTACACTGAATATTACCTGCTCAGTTCCATCCAGCTGTTGTATTACATGTTTGGCTGTGCCTGATAGTTGTGAGGTAGTCCGCAGGCTCTGCACATGGTCCACCAGCCTGTCAATCTTTGTCCCTCCGCTCATTTCAGTATCGCGGTCACACTGTTTGCAACTAAACAATTCCTTAACACATTACACGTAGTCACTGTACTCTGATGCTATCTCCCATTCTAAACATTCACATCACTACGTTGCCCACATAAAATCGTAATAAGGCATTCCCAGTCCGTAACCTCTCCACGAATCACAAGGTGGTGTGCGGTCTGAGAGGGCAACTTGAGGGTTAACCCCATCAGGGCAGAAAACAAACATATCTTGCGTTATGTCCGCATTTCGTTCACTCTCATCGGTCGCGAACGTAACACATAGCAGTCATATACTTTGTTCAGGTAAGGACAAACACGACCTAGACACGTCCAAAACCACACCAAGTATTAGGTGATCACGACCATGGCAACTCGATAGGTGGGCTCAACCAATTTTGTGCGCATAATGTCTGCTTACAAGTTTGGATGAGCATCACTGCGCAGCCACACACGTTCGAGTCAGAGCAGACTTCAATGTATGTTATATAACGTTGGCTAGATGATCACCTTCGAATGGCAAGAATAGAAAAATTAACCTCTTCTGAGCCGTAAGTATGGGTTCACTGTTCTTCTTCACCGTATCAAGCGCCCCGATGAGTTTATCGGAATATCCATTTGCTCATCAGGTTTGTCGGAGCAGCTTCTGTTCTGTCTGCTGTGTGACCGGAGTACAAATGCGCCTGGTTCCATGAGACAGTGCCTTGATCAAAACCAGTTCGTACGCAATAGGTGCAGAACTAGAAAACTAAAGATACTCCACTAATATCGCCAATTTTCATACGATTTCCTGCTTCCTAAACAATATTCAATCCAACCTATCCTTCTCTCATCAAAATGCTCCGAACAACGGTTAACCTCACCGGGATGTACTCATTACTAGACGGGTGGATGGCGCGTTACGGAGCCTGGTTCACCACTTGGATGTGACGCACGTAGGCTGCTTTTTCGTAACCGTAACTATCAATAGGCTTAACGCTGGCTATGCGTTGTCATCTACGCGAACGTTGTGATCACTTCAATTAGGACGACAGGATAAAAAATACATCCGACAACACACCGAAAACTAGGTGTTCTTGTCGAAGATCATGTTCCAAAATGGCTACAAACTCAATTAGAAACATCAGGCGCGTGCATAAAGGCTGACGGACGGATGTGATCAACCACCTCACTAATAGTAGTGTGAAATATTTAGGCGGTGCACAGGAGAGGAGCAAACGTTTGCAGTTGCATCCGAACATTGCAACAGAGCTCGCGAACACGAGGTTATGATTATGATGGAATCAGCACTCTAGGCACCACAAACGTACGACGAGCGTCTCGGATACTAGATGGTAGTGAAACGCAGAACAGAACTCACGTTCAGTCCGCCAGGCACTGTCAACACGGTCTGACAAATTCAGAAAACTGAACTGGTGAAGTTTTCCATTGGTAACAGACGAAAATTGACAGATTCAGTTGGTCGCACTGCACACAAAACTGTGATTGGCCAACAGCCCATATGGTTGAGCCAAATATTTGGATGGGTCGGCCGACCTCGGCTTGCACACTATAAATACAGAGACTTTCGCGAGACTCATTAAACCGACGACAACATCGAAATTTCTACACATTCTCTGTGGAACGTTCAAAATGCTCTCAATACGCTCAGTAGTGGTGAGTATATCTTGATCTCATTTCGATATCACCGAGGATGTGACAATTGTACCCATGGCCGAACTTAACGTATGCTGATTTTCACACCAGAATGGCGGTTTGTCGTTCAAGCAAAATGCAGCGAGTCATGCAGTGGACTGATCACTCTGACAGCACCATTAACAACAACCATGAAGTTCACTAACCACCGAACTATTGCTCCAATAATTTGAACGCTATACTTGCATGTGTGCAATCATGTGGAACGAGAACGCTGATAATTCAGGGGTGATTATACATCTTGTAATGTCATCAGCAACGTATTTAGATAAGTGATTGGAGCGTGGAAATAGGATCCAATTGAGCCGTTGCCTCTCAGAGTTATTTGGAGGAGGACTCATTCCTCGCTACATAACAACAACAAACTGCACGTGTGATTCACAATTGCCAGAAGAACTTCGAGAATTGGCGCAGCTGAAGAATTCTGTAGTTCACATATCCGAGACTAACGCGATTTCCAATCATAACTGGAATAAGTGGACAACATATTGTGTATGTTTTTCAAGGGAGGTGACTCCGTTCATAACAATCAAAATTAGGAAACCTACATATCTGGATATTCCCTAAATAGCATCATACCTAAAAGCTGACGAAACATGATTCAGGTCGGAAGCGAAATATCTGATTCGGAACCGAATTTGTTACTGATGACTTCCCAAAATGTGTTCCGACACAATCTTCTCAGAGCGTAAATGATTAACACAAACTATGTCTGCACATGTGGTCGATTGTCTTGCGATTCATATCCTACGATGGGATAGAATGCCAGTCCCAGAGAATGTACTAGTCTTACATATTCAGTCGCGTTGTTGTTTGTCATTTCACAATCATCCGTCTCGGGAGCGTGTTTGCTCAACGCTGGGACCGGTGCAGGAACTATAGACGATGTGTGATTGCTAACGGCGACGGCCCAGCCTGTAGTAAGTTCTCCATCCACGAACGTGCATAGAGGTCATTCGAAACTCTAATCGACTCTAACTCACCTAATGGACGTTGCCTTCTGTTCGCAATCCACATGCTCATTGAAAACTGCAAACAAACTACCGTCAAACTGCAATCACACGCAACGGCATCAAGCAATTTACAATGACGTATACAACCCTGTCACGTTGTTTAGCGTCACTATATTAGAACCTATCCTAAACGTTTGTTCGACCGTCCTGTAATCCTGATCCATCTGCATTCTGCCCATCTCATATCCAGGTTTCGCCAAACGAGTGTGTAATATGGTATAGAGGAGATGAAGTCTGTCAGTTTTTGCCTCGTCTTCATCTCACCAAATATACACGTGATTGGAATGTGTTTTCAAATGTGTTTTCCCTAGAAACAAACCTTACGTGGTTTTTTCCGCAACAAATGGCAGAGATGGACATGGGGTTGCTCGGGACTGCTTAGGCAACTAAAATACGAACCGCGGTTTCGCTTACCTCTCTAATAAACGTCGGCCACAACATCATTTTCAGAGAGACAAAAACAGTTGAATTCCGCCTAGCCACATGATGCCTGTTCAATTTATTTGAAGCAAGAATATTTATTTGACAATGTCTCAGTTCACCGCAAACTGTCCCAGAATTGGAAATGGACGGCAGCAAATAGATTGGCATAAGGAAACACCAATCGGAGATGAAACCTGGACAACCAATTGACAATCATTGTGTTCCATGAGAATTCGCGTTCGTCCAACTATACAAAATCTCATAATTCCATGTGAAGGACGAGTGGACGAGCCAAACCAACGAAGCGGGCCAGAGGTTGGGTAGTGAACCGGCGTGGCCTAAATCGTTTGTCTGCCTGAGTGTCACGAACAGAACATCCGAATTTGCGTGAAACACACAACTTTAGTGTTAAGGGATCGGTCGTTCATGCTCACAGAACTGATCGATTCAGGCCTCGCATTCCCTCAGTACACCACTCAAAATGACACCGATCGAGCTGCATCGGTTCTGTTTGCATCCAAATGTGAGGTTGTGTTATCAATGCGTTTCCTTCACTTGTATCTCCGAAACGGCTAGTTCCTGAAACTCGTCACGGGATCTGTTCCACTCGTCCAAACAACACTGTTCCATATGAACTTCATGTATGCCACGAAGTTTATGACTAAGAATTAACTAGGACAAGCGGACCCAGTGTGTTACATTGCTATGAGTACACACCAAGTTAAACCCGTGGGAACTCAACCAAAGCAATCCGAGCAAACTGATCACGTGTGCTTGTGTGGTATGTGTAACCTGGAATCACGTCGCGACATGCGAGCTGGTCAGAACTCATCGCGGTCTAACTGACCGTCCAATCAAACAATCCCCCGGTTACATTCACTTTACAACCAGCCTATTCGGACAGGGACACTCGGTTCAAAATTCGATATTATCAGAGCACAAGTCTGTCCATACTGACGTTTGTTTCAACAAGAAGTTGAATTCCAATGCGGTCGCTCCTACGGAAAACTGGCGTTTGAGTCAACAAACATCCGAGAGTGCAATGTGTTGGAACGAATCCCCTCATATAAAAAACGCAAACTAACCAAAGTGTTGTTGAGTGTTAAGGGGAGTACAACGTATCAAGTAGTGCGCGAACCGGTTCACCGGTTATGTAAAATACTGGAGGTCCAGAGAAACGGATTGCAGTACATCATGGGATGAACAGATGCACTGCACTGCACTGCACTGCACGTAAGGCCAAATCCAAAAATCAGGTGAGCGCTCATGCAACGAACCGTTTTTCTGCCCGAATTTCACAAACAGAACAATCGATTTTGCGTGGAACATACAACTTTTTTATTTCCAATCCTCTGTACAGCAGATACTAAGAACCGAGTTGACTCGGTCTTGCCTGATGCGAGATCACTGGCACGCGGTTGCCTCATGACAGTGTGGCCGCAGTTCTGATCCCGGTCGTGGTGGAGGTGTGCACTGCTGAACATCTCTAACGAGAGCAAAACTCCAGTCTAGCGTTTCTTCCCCATAGAGGCTGGCCGTATTATCTGTCTGAATGCGAACGCCGCGATCGAATGCGAATGATGTTCAACTTAAAATAATCACATCTCCAACTACTAACCAGAACTCTCCCTTCGGTGGGCAGGTCGAGCAGATCGCACATGTTTTGGCGAACGCAATCACACTAGCGTCTCC
The DNA here is from genome assembly GCA_008508345.1 of Paragonimus westermani. NCBI lineage: Eukaryota > Metazoa > Platyhelminthes > Trematoda > Plagiorchiida > Troglotrematidae > Paragonimus > Paragonimus westermani. The sequence goes on from QNGE01005769.1 coordinate 9,835, forward strand.
ACAGCATGGCTCACTGACTACTACCTAACCAATGCTTCGATTAGTACCAGTTGGTATCGCATTTTGCCACCAGTCGATCGTTTTCAGACGACCGGGCCTCGAGAACAAGTTCGAAAATATGGCACTGCTAATCAGGCACACGCAGTCACGAGGAATTCGTCAAAACTTATGTATGAAACCGGAATTTGCTCATAACTAGTGACAACAGTTATCGAAACTGTGGGAGACTACCTAGCTGGGTGGTGACCAGTTCGTTTGTTGTCGATAACAGTCTTCAAGTAACCCGAAACGCTTTGTCCGAAAAGTTGCAATGCCCTGCAATGCCATCAGTCCGTTATGGTATTGCAACCTGACGGAGAGATGAGAAGCGTTGCGCCCAACAATTTCGATGTGATTGTAACAGTGAGCATCCAGTTCTTTCTGACTAAATTTCGGCAGATGTCCGATAAATGTATGACGTGAAGAGCCAACAAGTAGGGTCAAGTAGTGCGATCCAAATGTAGGATCATGTATTTGTTTGCAGTGATCTAACAAGTATCCGGACTTAGCCATTGTACCTACTAACTTTGATACACAAGCTTAACTTTTCATTCCAGGTTCTTATGATGAATGACAAAAGTCAGCTTGATGGGTCAGATATGCTAGGCGGATTATGCACAAGCAGCTAGATTGACATAGAAGCATTCCTATAAAATCATTGAATTTCTGCACATACAACGGCATGCATATTTTAATTTGTGTACAGACACCCGAAATTCAAACACTGCTGTCGAACCAGCTTGCCGTCTAGTTCTGAAGGTTAACTGGCTGATCAGCCATGAACGGACACAATTTCCTGGAAGGATGAACGTAGAAAATAGATCGCAATCACTGTTGAGAATGATCTCTGACTTGCGATAATATGTGATTTCGTGCACCGAGCAAAGTTGGCACATTCAGCTTGAGGTCCACATATGCAGAGCCGGAATAAGGGAACAGTTAAACACGGGCGAAGAATTTCATTCTGTCGAAAAGGAGTTAACTACCACGACTCCTGATTGTGCAATATAGGGCACACCACACATAACTTGGCGTCAAACCAATGCAGCTGATGAGACGCAGAATGTACATGAGGGACCCTGCTCTGAACGTTATTATTCTCAAAGACAAAACTGTCGTTGATGATTCAGCTTAAGTGTGTGATATCTTTAGATCACGAGTCGTCACTTGGTTCAGCATGAAAAACCGCACGCTATTAATTAATACTCCGTCACAAGCGGTACAGTTCCGAATAGTGCTCTGATTGACGTTCGAAGTATTCAATCACAGTTGGCTGCCACTGAACCCTCGATCCATCGTGGACCCGGTACGATGCAGGACGTTAGCAACTATCGCCCCATCAACCACACATCAATCTGCTCAGGGCTGTCCGAAAGGATGATAACGATACACATTGTAGAGTTCCTACGGTCACAAAAACTTACAGACATCATGGTTTCCTTGGTTAGCGCCCTTACATAACATTTCAGTTGGAATTGTGAGGCCATCGATGTCCGCCGACGCAAGAAGGCGGTAATTATTATATTCTTAGAAACACAAAATGCTTCTGATCGTGTGTATCACAAGCACTTCTTGATCGGACCAGCATCTTTTGACACACAACAGCACCTGGTTAGCTGGCTTTCGTCATGTCTCGAAGGCCGCGCACAAACAACCAAACTTGGAGAATACCACTCAACATGAAAACCAGTGGGGTGATTGAAGGAAATGTTCTGGGAACGCTGATTACCCTGGCGTGCATACATGAACGTTGCAAACTTATCAAACACAACGAGCCCTTTTGTTGGCACATTACGCTAGCACAGGAACGTCGCATTCTGTCTACAATATTTACTGCAGTATATAGCACCATTGCAGTTGTGGTGTGAAACGAGGCCTTCGACGTTCTCAGCGAGCAAATCGAACATCATTACTNTACATGAACGTTGCAAACTTATCAAACACAACGAGCCCTTTTGTTGGCACATTACGCTAGCACAGGAACGTCGCATTCTGTCTACAATATTTACTGCAGTACATAGCACCATTGCAGTTGTGGTGTAAAACGAGGCCTTCGACGTTCTCAGCGAGCAAATCGAACATCATTACTCGTGGTTGTCGAATATCCAATGATTCTGTCTCACTAGATGGTTATGATATTGGTACAGGCACTTCCGTTAGAAGTCTGGGAATACGGTAATCAAACCGCTGTATTTTCTCCAAACAATTATGTCTCCTGGTAACAAAAGCCAAAAGGACGATAAGCTGTATCAACAGGACATTCAGTCTACCGGCCTCGCAAAATGTGTGCTTGACCGCAACTTGAGTGCTGCAACGACAATCTTTCAGCTCATTTGTATGCAACACTGTCAAAATCTTGGTATTGATCCATTCTCGTTGAAAAAATGAAGTTGAACCCGGCACTCCTGTATACAATCAGACGCTATCACCGCAGCGTTTAACACTCATTTACAACACAGCACCCCATATAGCCTTAGAAATAAGGGCCCCAATTTGCCAACCTTGTCAGCTCACCAAACGAAGGGCGCAAACTTCTTCACTATAAAATAGCCCCACAATTTCGAATGAAATCAGAGCCAATGAGAACATCCAGTGTTTCAAAAATTGCTTTGAGAGCCATCTTACGCTGGCAAACACGAGTTCTATCGTCAAGCAGTGCGTTGTCCGGGAATCATTTGGCCATCAGCAGCATATGGCGTGCATACCCAATCCCATTATCACGCTCCTTCGAAAACAGATTGTTTGAAACGGTTTGTTGTATCCCTATCATTTACTCACACCGCCATTCAGCATTCAATCTATTGTATGCTCACAAACCGTTGTAAACTCAACATCATTGATGGCAATTGGTGTCAACCCCGGTGTATTTGTAGCGACCTCGNCATTGATGGCAATTGGTGTCAACCCCGGTGTATTTGTAGCGACCTCGAGAGTTTACTGGCCTGCCTGCGGTATGATGTGTAAAATCGTTCCAAAACTGATAGTTACATATTGTACCTAGGCTTTTAAGAAGGTTCGCATGATGTATGCTGTCNGGGCCCCAATTTGCCAACCTTGTCAGCTCACCAAACGAAGGGCGCAAACTTCTTCACTATAAAATAGCCCCACAATTTCGAATGAAATCAGAGCCAATGAGAACATCCAGTGTTTCAAAAATTGCTTTGAGAGCCATCTTACGCTGGCAAACACGAGTTCTATCGTCAAGCAGTGCGTTGTCCGGGAATCATTTGGCCATCAGCAGCATATGGCGTGCATACCCAATCCCATTATCACGCTCCTTCGAAAACAGATTGTTTGAAACGGTTTGTTGTATCCCTATCATTTACTCACACCGCCATTCAGCATTCAATCTATTGTATGCTCACAAACCGTTGTAAACTCAACATCATTGATGGCAATTGGTGTCAACCCCGGTGTATTTGTAGCGACCTCGAGAGTTTACTGGCCTGCCTGCGGTATGATGTGTAAAATCGTTCCAAAACTGATAGTTACATATTGTACCTAGGCTTTTAAGAAGGTTCGCATGATGTATGCTGNTACATATTGTACCTAGGCTTTTAAGAAGGTTCGCATGATGTATGCTGTCCGATTGTTTGTATGCGTGTCACGTGACATTGATGCGAACCCGATCACACCCGTGCCACACTCTTCTGTTTTACGTGTTCGTCGACGGCCGGTCTCTAGCCTCTCCAGCTAATTCTCCTGTCGGTGCTGTTAATCGCGTTAACAGAGACCACTTGTACATTTCGTCGAATGAATATTCGATCTCTCTCTCCGTAAAGGACTTTTGTTTTTGCGTCTGCTGTGTGCGTACCTGGTGAAAGCACTAACTATTGATACACGGGATCAACGAGCGGATTCTGTTTATCATAGTCGATCTGTTTTCCATAGTGAGTACTGGCTAGGTATTATTCTGATTGAACAGTTCCAACAACCACTTTGTTCCTTCCCTTGACTCACTCCCCTACCTCCTTTGTTAACCACCTGGAAATCTCTTCGTGAAATCGGCCTCATGAAGCGAACTGATGTCAGAATCCGTATGCTGGCCTGATTATCACATGATAATCCGCGGACTATCACCAGGCTGCGGTCTGCTGGAGGTAGTCACCGGTTACTCAGCAATCGCGAACTTCTATCGCAACCGCGCATACATACACACGGTCGGCGGCATCCGATTCGGTTAAGCCTGTCACAGTGACCGAAGCCAAAAGACGCCTGCGCTTATCCATCACTGCAACTGGCTTGCGCTTCACCAATTGCAGTTCCACTAGCACACCACGTGTCCCGTATAAACCCGNTTCGATGACAACCCGTATGAGCCAGCTGATGACATTCTTTAATAATTGCCGCCCTCAACTCATCCGGTATGACCAAGACGTTTATTCCATCCCGCAATTTGCGCAACAGAATTCCGGGACTATTCAGCTGCAAATCGGACCAGTGCATTTTGAGAGCTTTCAATTCCGTATCCACCTCGTCTTCTGGCGGTTGTCCTCCCGACAAGTGTCACTCAATCACCACACGGATCGTCGTATCCTTTCTCTGTGCTGCTTGTAGCATTCCGGGGTCACCCTCCAGTTTGATACTGTCAACTCCGGCCACGTCCTTGTGGACCTCATCGAGGTGTTGCGTAATTTAATTATTGTGGAGAATAGGCACGATTCTAGACAGGAACCTACCAGCCCTTCACAATTTGGTGAGCCCGATTATCAATATTTTACTTCAACAATTATTTTCCGGTTCACTGCAGCGGATTATTTAACCCGAAACCTATTGATTCTGGTAAACTGTTTTGAATTTTGGGAGTTTATCCAATTTCATTCGTTCATATATATATATATATATATATAT